>CM034057.1:762763-888785 GCA_019804595.1 Bruguiera parviflora
AGAATACATTCTAAGAAATTAGAATAATACAAATTCTCGAGTCATCTATCACACACATGTAATGGGCTTACATCAAAGGGCATTTGCTTAAGAAAATCAAACCACAATCAACTGTCCTGCGGATCAATGATTAAAACAATTGTTGAAAGGTGTGGCAGAAAATATGGTTCGAAGTTTTATGGACAGTTGGAGTGTAAATTATAACTTTAGTTCTACATAATGGCAGAAAGAGAAGGGAAGAATTTCACCTGTTCACAAAGAACTGGGTCGATATTCATAATAGTAGATTCATTACAAAGGTTATATTCTGCACATTGTCTTTCACTTCTTGGAGGGTCAGGAGTCACAGACTTGGGAGTGACAGGGTCCACTTTTGTAATCAAATCATCAATATTTTCAGTTATGTCATCTTCATTTCTGTCACCCTTCTTACCCTGTTGCTGCTGATAAAATATCTTTGATATTACATACTCTCCCTCCCTTTCATCCTCTCCTGTCCAAAGGTGGTACTGATGCATCACCCAATTAGTCTTCTCTGCTTTAGCCCCTTTCGTGATGCTCAGGTAAAGAACCATGATCTTTTTACATCCTTTCTGAACCCCTTCCAGAATGACTGGCTTGGTTTTGCCAGTCTTATGCCAGCGGAAATCACCAAAATCATCACCCTGAATTTTTTGACGCTTTCGGGTCCCAGTATTGTACGCCTTGATTGCTCTATGAAAGAAGTGAGAAACACTCCCATCTTGCTTAACACCTACAAAATATTGAGCTGTTTAGAACCTAAAGTAAATAAAGATCATCAATATGCCATATATCAGCTTAAACAGTTGACTCCAACCTGGTAGATTCCTGGGATGGGTATAACAGATGCCATCATCATTTTCAATGGTAAGGATGAACTCACTTATGAAAGGATGGGGCTTCAAACCCCCAACACCAACCTTTGCAACCAAATGCCATACAATTTCTTGATCAGTTGGATCAAACCTCACACCTCTCGGCAGTCCAGGCCAATCATGAGCAACCTGCAGCAGATATGGTTGTGCTAAACACATGTAAGGATTGAATAGTCCCGATTAGGAAAATATAAGGTGGTGAGAATTAAAAGTAAAGGTTAATAGAGATGCAACATATACCCCTAGATGAGGCTGCACAGTTTGCAATGTAAGTAGGGATTGGCTGGCCCTGAATGATAAAAGGATAGTTTTGCTTTTTCTAGATTGGGGCTTAGGCCCTCCAACTACCAAATATTATAAAAAAAAAAAAAAAAAAAGGAAGTGTCATATTTTGGTTTCACAAATTCTGTGGTATCTAATATCTCAAGTTCCATGAACTTTTCATGTAAAGTGATGATGTCAGAATTTTTAGAGCATTGTTTGCATCTTTATTAATTTTTTAAACAATATGTTGGAAGAAAAGATGCTTTGAGGTCATCAACTGAATGGTAAAAGAAGCCAATGCAGTTCAAACATAAGCCATTTAAAAGCCTCAACTACTAATTGCAAAACAAACGGCAATGCAACATATTCTCATACATCTGCTGCATGTCATATGAAAAAAGGATCTCATTTATTGTTACTTCTCTGCTCTTTGATGCTTGAAGATACTGTTAAATCAATGCCCAAAGGACGAAGAGAGCTTCTAGAACCCTATTGACAATGTCTACACATCATGAGAATGCTGTGAGCCGCACTCCACAAATATGCATTTAAGTGTTGCTCCTAATTTTAATATTTCAAATCCTGTGAAAAGATGCTTCATGCAAAAAGCTGAGAATGTGCAGCTGCTATCAAATGACCTTAGGCCTTGCTGTGGTGGGAGTGACTAGGTAATGACTCTTTTTCACTTTCTACGATAGAAACACTTGCTGCTCATATCTTCTACAAATTAAAATAGAATATGTATAAAGAAACTAAGGCGCTGAATTGAAACATAATTGACCCCATAGAATTATAACTCAGAAATGCGAATGGCTCGAGTCAATGGATTAAATACATCCATACAAGAAAATCAAACACATGGAGCAAATTTTTTTGGAACATACATCACTGTTGTCAATAACATACTGGCAGTTTGGACAAGCTTTAGTTGGATTGCTCTTCCATGTAACTTTGGCAGGATCACAAGCACTCTTTATTTTTGTTGCAATTCTGTTACCATCCACCAGCCATGATGGTCTGCACAAAGTACAACGTTATAGTATTCAAACCATATGTTACTGTCAATGACCAGATAAGCAGAAAATCTAAGCATGCAAAGATCACCAAAACAGATTGAACAGTTGCAAGTACAGTGAAGATACAGGTAATGAATTAATCACAGGGATCGCGAGTTACTCAAATAATGTAGGCATGCACATGTTTCAGATATCCCAATAAACTGAGTTGCACGCAGATTGAAGATGCATGCAATGCCACAGAAAAAAAACATTCACCTTGTGAATGTCAAGTCTACATTGTAAACCTCTGTTTGATCACTCCAGTTTCCACCATCAACTGAAATGATATCACACAAACTCTAATTGATTTTCTTCCCAAACTGAGGGATTCTATAACCTATGGCGAGCCATAAAACTTAAGCACTAGCGACTGCAATCAGTACACAATCTATTTCAAATTTCAATTATTTAATCAATTCTTCTCATGATTTCATTCCTTGAAACATAATGCATCTATAAGTTATCAGATTTAAAGTTGAACAAATCCCAATCATCACCGTTGACAACATGTGTCCATGTGGAACAAAAGTTAAAGTCCCAAGCTTTTCACTGGTTGATAAAGTAAAAAGGCAATGCAACAACACATTACCACTAAAAAAGAACAGAAAAAGAGAAAAAAAAAAAAAAGAGGAGAATAACCTTTCGCTTTGACAAATCAATGTGAAGCATTAACAAGAACTAAGCATAATCCACACCACCATGGGTTTCAATTTTCAAATGACCATCCACATCACTTCCAAGTTCTCAAGCTTCCATCGTTACAACTTATCCGTCCAAATAACAGAAAAATACCACACACACGCACACACCTATTGCAATAAACCGAAAGAAAAACAGAAAAACAGCACAATTGTGGATGCTCTGTAGACTGCAAAAACCCTTCAGAAATTCAACTCTACAAAAAAAGAGTTCTTTTTGATCGTCTAGCTACAGATTGAATAAAGATTGCTCTAATATTTTCCAAAAATCCAGTCTTGGCCAGGAAAAACGAAAGTACCACATAAATGTCCACTTCTCAAATACCCAGATGATCATTTGGACTAAAATTACAGAAAAAAAATACAAAAATTGGCAAACAAGACATGGGTCAATACAGAGAGACCCCACCTCTATTGCCAACAAATGCAAACCAAGCGAAAAAACAGTAGCATGACTCAATGCGATGCTTCTATATGGCCCCAACAGCACACCCACAGAGAGAGAAAGAGAGAGAGAGAGGGAGAGAGAGATGCTCACCCAGCCATGAACAGTAGCGAGTGATAAAAGAAGATCAGATTATTCTGAACCTTTCAAAAAAAAGTTCGTTTATGGGATGGGTTGGGAGGAACCAGTGGGACCCAGTCATGGCCATAGATTTGGGCTTTTGACATCTTTATCGAGTGATCGACGGCTAGAACTTTTTAATATCCCATTAGACAAGACAGGAAAGACCCTACGGATAGTTTTAAATTTTTGAGTAATACTACGTACTTTTATATATATATATATATATATATATATATTTTTTTTTTTTTAAAAAAATTATTTTATTTTTTTTATTTGTAACTTTAGTTCATTTTTTTTTATTTTTTTTATAAATTGTAAGAAATGTCATCAACTAACTTTTCTTTTTAGTTGTTTACGTAGAACAATAATAAAAATAAAAAGAGTAGATTAAATCGTTGATAGATATAAGTAATGGTTTAACCCAAGAAAGATTAATAATAGACGAGAATACAGTAATTAAGGAATTTGTCTGCTCGCCAATTTCTATGATACTTTTTTGGGAAAGTTTAATAAGACAGACTCAGATGGGGCGTGAGTGAGTCTTTCATTTTTCTTCTTTGTTATATATATATATATATAATTTACATATAATTAGAATATATGTATATATAAATATTAATTTTATACATATTAAATTTTTTAATAATTATATGTATATTTTATCTTACACGTTTTATTTTATTTACATGTATATTCTACTTAAACTGTATACATAGAGTGTGATTTTTTTAATAATAAAAAAAAAAAAGGCACCGTAAGGCTCTCTCTCCGTCGCTGATCCGTCGTCCACCCCCCGTCCACTTAACCTTTTCCTACAAAAAAAAGTGCAGCACCAGCCGTTCCATGGAAAATACACATAAGACAAAAATTGATCCGACGGCTGCAAACGAATCAAGATTGTTACTTTTCTGTCCTCGGCACATCGGATTGTGAGAGTGTCACAGCCAATAGCTACGGAGCGGTAGCAAAATGGACTTGTAGGAGGCTGTCCCTTTTCATTAATATTAGGGGTTTTTTTTTTTTCTTCTTTTTGTCTAAATATTAAAAATATCAACTACAAATAACTCGGCACAATTCGATCCATCCCGGCCGTTCCTTACCCTGATCCGAGGAAGAAAAAGCAAGATCCATTTCTTACCCTAGGCCGTTTGCTCTCTTGTAGGTCTCAGGTCCAGAGTCGAACCCAGTCTCAGGCCCAGCAAGACCCGGACGGGCCATTCCATCCCAGGTGCCAAGAGATGTACACTCAGAAAACTTGCGGCAATTGATGTGTCCGTTTTTCATCTCTTCTTCTGTCTTGCAGGGGAATATATTTTGTGCCTGATTTTTAGCTCTTAGCGTTTGAGAACGCATAGAGTCGTTTGATTTTTGTATGATATTATTTTATTTTATTTTTTGTGGGTATTTGTGTAAGTTACAAAAGATGATAATAATAAAAAAAAAATCTATTTCTAATCGGCTTTTGCCTTTTCTTTTCTTAATCAGCTTCAAGTTACAGTCTTTGAATTTGACATTTCTTGGCTCCATTAGTAAAGCCACCTCATATCGCTTTACGTGGGATATTGAACAAGTTGGTATTCTACACGCTTAATTAGCTAATTAACGTTCGTGAACAATTTGTCCGATCACTTTTCCTTAGAAGCCAAAACCTTTTATAGGGGATTTTTTCTTTTTTCTTTTTTAATCGTTTCTTGAAAACCGAGAGAAGCCGAGAAGCGAGAAAACAAAAATATTTAGAAAAAATTTGTTAGCCTCCTTTATTGTAACCTATTATACTATATAAATATAATATAAACCCTAAAATTTCATAATTTTAGTCTCAATTTATCTAATTACTAAATATAAATATATACTAATATATACAAGACAGCCGAAACTTCAGCCACCAAATATTCACCCTAATATCCCTCCTCAATTGGAGTATGAAAATCAGAAATGCCTAACTTGCAGAGAATGACATCAAACGAATGTTTGCCGAGAACTTTGGTAAGAATATCAGTTAGTTGCTGAGATGAGAATACAGATTGAGGAAGAATGATACCACGACGAATCTCATCACGAATAAAGTGACAATCAACCTCGATGTGCTTGGTGCATTCATGAAACACAGGGTTGTAAGCAAGGTAAAGAGCTGACTGACTATCACAATAAATTTGCATAGGAGATGAGTGAGGGATGCCAAGAGAAACTAACAAATCCTTGAGCCATTTCAATTCACAAGTTATAGAGGCCAAAGATCGATACTCTGTCTCAGCCAAAGATCGAGATACAGTATGTTGTTTTTTCGTTTTCCAGGAAATTGGAGAGTCCCCAAGAAAGACAAAATATGTCGTCAAAGAACGTCGAGTCAAGGGGCAACTCACCCAATCCGCATCACAATAAGTCGTAAGATGAAGGGGGGAATCAGAGCGGAGCAGAAGACTTTGCCCAGGATGAAATTTTAAGAAACGAACAACCCGAAGGGCTGCCTCCCAATGACTGTGTCATGGCTCCTGCATAAATTATACTAAGATATGCACACAATAAGACAATTCAGGTCGAGTAATTGTCAAGTAGATGAGACGACCAATAAGACGCCAATAAGACATAGGATCAGGAAGAGGCGCGTCCTTAGCCAAAGCGAGGTGATGATTTTGTTTCATTGGTGTGCCGACAGGTTTAGCACCTAACAAACCGGTCTCAGAAATAATATCGAGAGCATATTTTCTTTGACAAAGGAAAATCCCAGTCAAATTTCGTGCTACTTTAAGACCTAGGAAGTACTTCAATTTGCCAAGGTCTTTCATGTGGAAACAAGCATTCAAGTAAGTTTTAAACGCCTGAATGGCATCACTATTAGTCCCACCTATCACCAAATCATCCACATAGACCAAAATGGTCAATTGAACTTTGTTATGCCGAAACGTGAACAAAAAATAGTCTAAGCTAGATTGCTGAAATCCATATTGAACTAGAGCCGCAGCAAGCTTGGCAAACCAACACCGCGGTGTCTATCGCAACCCGTAAAGAGACTTGCGCAGACGGCACACTTTATCCGCTCCAGGTGTCGTAAAGCCTGGTGGAAAACGCATATAAACTTCCTCCTCAAGATCGCCATGCAAAAATGCATTGTGCACATCCATCTAATGCAATTCCCACCCACGGATCGCCGCTACTGCTAAAAAGGTACGAACTGTGACCATCTTTGTAGTAGGTGCAAACGTCTCATTATAATCTAGACCCTTAATCTGGTAATTCCCAAAAACAACCAAGCGTGCCTTGTATCGCTCGATAGTTCCGTCTGTATGGTACTTGATTTTGTACACCCATTTACTATCAAGAGCCTTCTTTCCCTTAGGCAAAGTAGCAACTGTCCATGTTTCATTATCCTCTAGTGCCTCAACCTCCTTTTTCATTGCCTCACGCTAACATGAATGTTGCATAGCCTCTTTAAAACTGGTTAGTTCAATCCCTATAATTACTGCAGTCACGAATCGACGATGCGACAAGGAAAATTTAGTACAATTCACATAGTTTGTGATGGGGTAGGGCGTACCTGAGGATGCCAAGGAAGAGGAAGGAGAGCTCGAGGGACTGAAGGCAACTGTATGCAGCACATAGTCATGCAAACGAACTGAAGGCTGTCGTACCCGTTTGCCGCGTCCAAGATCATCCGTTGCACCCATATCCTCTGGAACTTCCAGTACTAGTATGACCCCATCTGTTGTCACACCCTCTTCCACGAGCTGTCCATCATATTCAGAGATTGGCGAAGGTGCCTCAATCTCAGGCACGTCCTCCAATATAGTAGACTCAATGACAGCAGGCAGAGAATCTGGAGTTTTTTGTCTGGCAGAGTCCGTATGGACAAAAGGAAACGTGTGCTCAATAAACTTCACATCTCGACTTTCAAAGCAAACTTTCCTATCTAAATCATACACCCTTCATCCCTTTTTACCATAAAGATAACTCATAAATACATATTTATGATTTCGACTTGCAAACTTATCCTTTTCTCGATTAATGTTCTTAGCATAGCATAGGCAACCAAATACCCTAAAATGAGAAATAGATGGAGGGCTTCCAAACAAAATTTCATATGGAGTTTTTTTAGCTAAAATCGATGATGGAGTACGATTAATTAAATATCCTGCAGTGAGAATGCATTCTCCCCAAAATTGAATAGGCAAGTTAGCCTGAAAACGGAGCGCCCTACCAATATTCAAAATGTGTTGATGTTTCCTTTCAACTCTTCTATTTTATTGAGGTGTCTCAACCATGAAGGTTTGATGAATAATTCCACGTTTCTTAAAATAGTCACCTAAACAAGTAAACTCTGTATCATTGTCACTACGAATAATATTGACTTGTTTATTGAATTGTCTCTCGGTCATAGCCAAAAAATTCTTAACCACATATGGGATCTCACATTTCCCCTTTAACAAATAAACTCATACACCACGAGAGCAGTCATCAACAATAGTCAAAAAATAAGTAGCACCACAAAAACTAACCTCTCGATAAACTCCCCATAAATCACAATGAATTAAGTCAAAGATATCAGTAGCTTTATTGTCACTAATAGAAAAAGGAATATGAGTTTGTTTTGCCTAGAAACAAACATCACAAGGTTCATGAACTTCTTTATTTATCTCGGTATTACCTTTTATTGTAGGGAGCTGTTTTATGACTCGCATAGAGGGATGTCCTAATCTTTTATGCCATAAACCCATATTCTTGACTGCAACAGCTCCATGAGCACTGACCAAAAGCTCTCCTCGTGCAACATACAGCCCCCCAAACTCTTTACCCACTCCAATCAGTATCTTCGAAGTGCGGTCCTAAACAACACATAAATGATCAGTGAATTTCAAAATATGACCTTTGTCTCGAGCTAATTTTGAAACAGATATCAAGTTGCATCGTATTTGGGAAAGGTTTGTCAGTCTCCCTCATTGTAACCTATTATGCTATATAAATACAATATAAACCCTAAAATTCTGTAACTTTAGTCTTAATTTACCTAATTACTAAATATAAATATATATTAATATATACAAAACAGTCAAAACTTCAGCCACCAAATATTCACCTTAATATTTCTTAACTACTACTAAGATGGTACTGTGATCCAGTAAAAAGAAAATACAATAGTAATTAAGAGTTTAGAATCTATATCTATAAAACATAAGAATCTTAAGACATCCGTCGACTTTTTTTTAGCTTTGTTCTTCTCCTCCGCTGCTAGGATAAGTTAGAGAGGAGTTATCTTTCTGAACCATAAAGAATTTTATTTAGAACTATTTTAGAAGACAAAACTCTCAAAAATAGATATAATTGAAATAAATTGTATTACCGTATGTATTAAATCCAACAAATAGGTCAGAGGACCTAACTATCTACACAAAAACACACTATACTGTTATTTTGCTGCTCTAAAAAATTTCATAGTGTCCAGCCGTATAACTTACAAAAAAACAGAGAGAATACATCCTCAAACATTCTGCCTGGATGAGAGGAGTTGCATTGTGCTTTGGACTCTTCATGTGTTGTTTTATTGAGAGGAGTTGTACTCGCTTCTGGATGTTGTTAGGCAAAACTACCACCACCTATTAGCAACCAGAGGATTGTCATCGTCAATATCATCATCACCCATGTGCCCATCTTCACCCACCATTCTTCATCACCCATGTGCCCCTCTTCCGTCGCCTCCTAAAAAAAACAAAACTCTCCACAGAGTGGCCTTAAATCGATCAAAGAGTTTTGTCGCGAGGCTCCATCTAAATCTGGGTCGTTGTATTTTACTGTGTTTGTTGGATTTTGGTGAAGAGAAAGAAATATTAGTCGTTGAAGATTACGAGAATTACAGAGACATTGAAGAAAATGAAAAAAGAAGAAGTACGACCTCCGTAACATTATGCTTTGCGCAGAAGCAAAAAAATTACTGATCTCTTTTACGCCAGTTGTTTCCCATCAAAGTTGGCGGTTCGTTTTAGCTCTTTTTAACTCCTTTTTTTTTTTAATATATATATATATTTTTCTTTTTGTAGTACCAATTTGCTGATGATCTTATAAGGGTGGTTGAATCCTATCAATTTACCTTTTATAAATCGTTGTCTTTGTGATATATGTGGGGAATTGTTGTAATTTTTCCTTCAGTTTTTTTTTTTTTTAAAACTTGCTTACATTTACTTTCCACTAGCTATGTTTAATTTTGGATAAAAATCAGATAATTTTCTTTGAAATTATTCGGATTCTTTGTTATTTCGGGGTGATTATAAATTATTTTTGGGCATATTATTATTGGCAGCTTGTGTGTATAAATGAGTGAAGAAAAAGAGCATTTTCAAAGATGTTCGTTGTCATTGATTTGATTCCCCACGCCTAAGAGCAACAAAAACATAGACCAGGGAGGCCATGTTGAAGGCATCTGTTTTTCAAATGTTCTTCGGTGTTAATTTCTCTTGCAGAGGCAACGAACGATGTGTGGATTTTTACTAAGAAACAACAATTACTATTAGTGAGTTTTATTGATATATTTTCACAATATACTAAGCATAATTATCTACGACCTATCATGCGTCTGGTTGTAGTTCTCAATAGCCTGTCTTTATCTCTTGATGTAAGTGACTGCACATGCCATAGCAACACATATTTTACGGATCCTGCCAACATCCAACTTCTTGTACAGAGACCTCCTCGTAGAAATGTTTGCCATATGGCAGCTCGTCATTGCTCCCATATTTCTATTAGGAATTAATATCAAACTCGAGTAAAATTAATAATTATTTAAGATAATAATTTAATTAATAATTTAATATTTTTTTATTAATTTGAGTTTGAGTTTGAATTTTATTATTATTATTTGTTTCTAATAATATGAAATATTATCAAATTATATAATATTAAATTTTAAATTTATTAATAATAAAATTAATTATAAAAAATTATTTAAATTTGATAATATTTAAATAATGAATACTAAAATAATTAAATATAAATAATAACAAGTCACCGTACAGGTAATAGGAGCTGACGTGGACCTAGCAACGATAAATGCTTATCTGCAACGGAAAGAAACAAAAAATGACACCTGTGGAATTGCCATGGCGCAGCCCACTACAGCATCCAGGTGTCAAATTCTTTATTTATTTTCTGTCTTTTCAATTTTTGTTTAGTTTACGCGTGCCACGTCGTCGGCGACATAATGCCAAATAGTCTGCTTAGAAATTTCCACTAATAATTGACAAAGTGAAAATAATAATAATAATAAGAAGAAGAAGAAGAAGAAGAAGAAGAAGAAGGATGGACCCATTTTTTGTTGGAGCATCATCGTCCATGGATTCATGCGTGAGGGATTTGATTAGTTTGCTAGTAATCTTTTTCAAACAAGTAGCATTAGTTGGAACCCATCATTAATGATAAATTAACCTTTTTTGTCTATATATTTAAGAAAGAAAATTGTAAGAAGAATTCATTCCCCCCCCTCTTATACTCAACATTTTCTCTTCTTACAATCTTATTTTCCATAATTAATTTCTCGAAAGATTGGCAGTAAGATAACCTAATTCCCTTTTTTTTTTTTTTCCTTTCCTTTCTTAATGTTTGATACTGCAATATTGAAAATTACACGTCTTCAAAAACAACACTTACTAGTTAAAGGTCGATTGGAAACTTAACTCGATTTAAATTGATCAAATCTACGGTCTCCAATTGTTTGCTCATACAAATTTTAAGATAATCCATAATCTGAGGGCAATCGTGTGCACATAAAGATCTTTAATTCTTATATTAAATATGCATATATCAAATCAATTAAAACCAAAAGAACAAAAGAATGGTCACTCGTATGGCATAATTAATTTGTGTTTCTTATAATTCAATTTTCTTAATCTGATGTCTAATCATGATTGCCACGATTTGATTAATTAGGCAAAAGCCGACTATAAATAGTACGTGCGATGTAAATTTGCAGAACAAAGGTCACCGAGTTGTTTCCATTTTTTTTTTTTTTCCAGACATGCGAATGGAGAAGGTTCTAATTGCATCGATTAGGTGACAGAGGCGTGACATTAACGGACTTGTGGGCCCGCGCTCAAAGAGAGGTTTTTTTTTTTTTTTTTGAAAAAATCTATGTGCAACAAAATCAAGTAACCTAACTCAATTTAAATTGACCAAAGCTATTGGGTCTCCAATTGTTTGTTCATACAAATTTGAAGCTAATCCATAAACTGAGGGCAATTGTGTACCCATATATAGATCTTTAATTCTCATACTAAATATGCATATGCTAAATCAATTAAAAGCAAAACAACAAAAGATTAGTTACCCATATGGCATAATTAACATTCTGTTTCCTATAATTCAAATTTCTTAATCTGCCGTCTAATCGTGATTATTATGATTTAATTAATTAGGTAAAAGTTTACTATTAATATTGTGTACAATGTGAATCCACGTAACAAAAGTCACCAAACTATTTCCTCATCTTATCCCAAATGCTGACAGAGAAGGGTCCAATTGCATGGTCCGGGTAAGGACACAGAGCTTCACAGGTCATGTGGTCGTGTTCAAAAAGTTTTTTAACTATTTTTTGGAAGAAATATATGGTTAGCAACAAAATTCGCTAACCTAACTCAATTTGAATTGGTCAAATTTACTGTTTCCAATTGTTTTCTCGTACAAAAAAGAACTCCGGCGAATGCGGCGGTCGGCAGTTCTCCGGTGAGGTGCGCGGACCTCGTCATAGTGTTGGGCCAAACGGGGACAAACAAAATTGTTCTCCGAGCCGGACAAGTTTCCAAAGTGATTCTCATGTTCGGCAGCGCCAGAAGATCTACACATTTCCTAGGTACAGCCACCTCTCAAGCTCTGCGGTGGCGGTCTCGTTGCGGGGTATTTCCTTTTCAATCAGAATTGGCACGGAACGAGAAGCCAAAAAGAATTTGCACTTTTAATCCTTCAAGCCGGTTTATAGTTTTTTTGTAAAAGACATTTGTTGTTTAATAAACATTGTGGGTTGCTTACCAAATCTTTATGTATGCTTGATTTTTTTTTTTAAATGCATATTATAATTGTACCTAACATGGGTGCACTTTATAAATATAATAAATAAAAAAATATTAAAAAAAAACTTGATTTAAAACTCTAAATTAATGAGATCATTTGACGAATCCGTTACAAGTCCAAAAGTTTGATCCGGTTATGACCCTTCCAATAAAAAATTGAGTAGAAAGTATTAAATACCATAAAAGAATTATAGTTTGAACCAAGACATCTTGATTATGAATATTTTAATACAGGTTAAATAAAGTTACGAAGTCTTTGAAAGCTCAAATAATATGCGCTGAGACCTATGGAGAGGGAGGAGGACACTAGTGTTGGAATTGAATGGAGCAGAGAGAATGTGGTGGGACTCGGGCTGGCTGGGGTTTCAGTCGGATTGGTTGGCTATTTTTGCACCGTCTTGCTTGCCTTTTTATTTATTTATTTATTTTTTTTCGGTAGTCGTAGAGCCATTTTGGGGGTGCTAGTTCCTATTTACCGGTTGTTTGTGTCTTGCGGTGACACCGTTTTGGGATAACATAGTATCAGTTGGCTGTTCCCAAAAAACAAAAAATAAAAAATAAAAAAGTGATAGTTTTGAACTGGTTACAACTTATATTTTTGAGCCAGACCCGATGCATATTTTTGAGCCAGACCCGACGCATCATATCAGCTACCCTCCTCGTTACCAACCAAAGTCCATTTGATGCGCAAAAGCCGACCAGTCACCAAACCCGGAGCTCATTTGACTTCTGAACAAGACCTGATGCATATGGCTAACAAATATTCTCCGAGAGGATTATGACAAAACACCAAGCAATCTTTTTCCTTGGCTAATTATATACTTAAAAAGTAACGATGGCGAGAGCCACCAGCGTTTGGACACGGCTGAATGGTAAGCGAGGAAAGCAACAACAAGCAATAAAGAGAGAGACACGTTTTCAGTTGAGTGAACTGGACCTGCCCAAGAGTCATCGGCCCACTTGACATCGGGGATAGCACAAACTAACAAGAAAGAAAAATCTCTGAAGACTAAAAGGCAACGGTGGCTATTAAAATATGAACCGGTCAACATCGCGTCATACACGTGGCTGACTTGAATTTCTCTTTTAGAAGATTATTGAATTCTGCCAAGTCCTTTTGTTTTTGTTTTTGTTTTTTTTTTTTTTTTGGGCCTTTCTTTTAAGGAATTATATCACCGAGTTTTGATGTTGGGAAACTCTGTTTTGGCGAATGAAAATAGATATCCTACCTCATCTTATATTATCAATCGAGAACATTAAACTTATTGTTACTACGTATCAATTTCAAAACTTAAGCACTTCCACGAATAGGATTACAAGATAATGAACGAGATTAATAATCAAGATTTTAAATTTTTAGTTAAAAATTTTGTATTTGAATTTTGAAAAGTAGTATGAGATTTATAAAAATAAATAAAATTACTTTTATTAAATTATACAATTTATGATGTAATAAATTTTATCTTAATAAAAGAGGGGGGGTCACAAGATTTTAGACACGTTGCCAAGTAATACCCTCAAAATTCTCGTTGCCTAAATGCACCCATTTTGCTCCACGAATCATGTTCATTGACTAGGTGCAATGGCGTGAGGGTTGGGGGAAGTACGGAAGTTGGCGACCGCTTACGTGAGCAATTGAGCTAGCATATCAGTGTTGCGCTGGAGCTTATTTTCTCACGCGAGGTTTGCAGCTAATAGTCAAAGTATAAAAAGAGCCGAGCTAGAAGTCAACCTTCAATGAATTAAAATTAGTTTGGTACATTCCGAGTTAACGATGACTTATTCCAGAAATTGATAAAAAATAGCTCATAAAAATTAATTTTTATCACTTTATAAATTATATTGATATTATTATTTTATAATCTATTTATTTTATGATATTATAATCTAATTAAAAATTGAACTAAATTATAAAAAAATATGTAAATTATTTAAATATTTTTAATTTATTATTAAATACTTTTTATTTAATTATAGTACTTTTAATTAATTAGATAACTTTAATCATAAATATATATAAATTTAAGGATTAAATTATTTCAATAAATTATAGTAAAATTTAGTTATTTTAGTAGATAATTAATAAAATTTATTGCAATAAATTATTAATAAATTTTTTAAGAGCATTTATTTTGTATAAAAATAAGATGATGAACAAAAATTGATTATACTGCTAATTTATACTTGATAGACTATGAATTTGTTTATAGATAAATATGATCTTATAATTCACATGTTTCAAGATATTGTTAACCTTTTATTTCTAATATATTTTGATTTAATATCATTATTAGTTAGTTAATGTTGTTGTTCGTTGAAAATGTTAATTTATTTTAAATATTTATTTATTTATTTGATTAGTATTATTACTTACATTTTACACTAATTTATTTAAATATTTGTTCTTGTGACATAAAAGATATTAGCTTTTTATTGTTAATTTAAAAACAAAGTCTAACATACAATGTAAGATATGTTATAAAATTTATTATTTATAATTTTATAAATTATATTATAATTATTATTTTATAATTTATTTATTTATTTTATAATATTATAATTTAATTAAAAATCTTAACTAAAATATTTAAAAAGCATATAAAATATATTCTCTTTTGTTTGTTATCCTATTTAATTAGACTTTTTTTTAGTTAGTTATTAAATATTTTCTTATTTGAGTTAAATTATTTTCCTAGTTGATTTTTGTATTGATTTGTCATTAAGTGTTTTTTTGTTTACTTAAAATTTTTACTTAATCATTAAGTATTTTCTTATTTAAACTAGATTATTTTTTAGTTTTTATTTTGATTCACAATTAGATCTTTTCCTATTTAATTAAAATTTCTCTAATTAATTATTAAGTGTTTTCCTATTTAAGCTAAATTACTTTTCTAATTAATTTTGTTTTGTTTTTTTTTTGATATGTAATCAGGTATTTTCCTATTTAGTTAGAATTTTTTTAATTAGTTATTATGCACTTTCTTATTTAATTTAATTATTTTAATTAGAAATACAGGTACGAGACTAAAGGCTAGACCATTGTTATTGCTATATTCTCTAATGAATTCCAAAAGAAATGGAGTGTTGATCTTGGATGTCTCTTTCTTTTTCGCGTCAAAGATCATTAAAAATTGGGCTGATGTTAAGAAGCAATTTGTTTTGAAGGGTAGCTGAGTATAATCGCCTATAAAACATAGATTTCCGTTTCTTTGCTCATCAAATCCTGTTGTACATTTTCAAGTTACGCTGCCACATTGCTCTCTCTCTCTCTCTCTCTCTCTCTCTCTCTCATATACTCCCTTCCACTAGCAGACATGACCATTTCAACTCCCATGCTCGTAGACACAGGCAAAAGCCGAGTCCTCATTGCCGGAGCAACCGGATTTATTGGCCGATTTGTAGCTGAGGCTTGCCTGGCCTCTGGCCGCCCCACCTACATTGTGATCCGTTCAAGTCCCACTTGCCCTTTCAAGGCCGCAGTCCTCGAGTCTCTTGGAGACAGAGGAGCCACAATCATACTTGTTTGTATCTCATTTTCATGCATATTGTCATGAAGATATAACAAAATAATTTCTACCTTGTTATGCAGCAACTCGGGATTCTAGCCACGCGGATGATTATTTTTCATTTGTACACTCCTTTTTTTTTTTATTAACAGTATCTCATCATTAACTAGAGATTTTGATTTTGATTTTGATTTTGATTTTAGGGGATGATAAATGACAAGGAAAGCATGGAAAAGATACTTAAAAAACATGAAATTGATGTGGTTATATCAGCTGTAGGTGGTGAAATTTTGTTGGATCAAATTGGTCTAGTGGAGGCTATTAAAGCCGTTGGTACTGTCAAGGTATTTTTAATTAATCCGTAGAATCACACTTTTTTTTTCTTCTTCTTCTTTTAATTTGTTGCAATAAACTATTCCAAAAACAAAAACAAAAAAAAAAAAAGAAAATCAGGATGATGGGTTTTTGCGAATTTGGGCGCACGAAATTTTGTTGCAGAGATTTTTGCCATCGGAATTTGGGCACGACGCAGACAGGGCTGATCCAGTGCAGCCAGGTCTCGACATGTATCAAAGGAAGCGCACGGTCAGACGCTTGGTTGAGGAGTACAAAATACCCTACACCTACATTTGCTGCAATTCCATCGCTTCTTGGCCCTACTACGATAATACCCACCCTTCGGAGGTTCTCCCTCCGTCGGATCGGTTCGAAATCTACGGTGATGGCACTGTCGAAGGTAAGGATGGGCTTTGGACACTGACTTTTAGTTCACGGAGAATTCCACCCGAACCTTCTGGGGCCCACTTCTGTGCCCCGCCCGCACCCACCCCCCCCCGTAAATTACGGCGGTGGTGAACTTTTTGTCTCAACTATGCCAGTCATTTTTGACCGTGAATTTAATCGCGTGCAGATGCTAGATTCCGTTGTCTGTCCCTCGCGCGCGGCTTATATGGAACGAAAATCACCATAATCTTTTAGGAACAGGATAATCGATGCTAATATCTAATTGTGAATCCAATTTCTTTGCAGCCTATTTTGTTGCCGGCACTGACATTGGGAAGTTTACAATGAAAACTGTGGATGACGTTAGAACTGTCAACAAGTCGGTCCATTTCAGGCCATCTTGCAACTTGTATAACATGAATGAGCTTGCAACATTGTGGGAGAAGAAAATTGGAAGGACCCTCCCCAGAGTTACAGTCACTGAAGCTGCTCTGCTTGCTGCAGCCGCAGGTCTGCTCCAGTTTCCGCTTCCACTTCCGTTCATTTAGTTGGTATTTTCACATAGAGATATAACATTAACGCGCTGGATGATCTTCTTGCAGAGAACAGGATCCCGGAGAGCATTGTCGCATCATTCACACACGATATTTTCATCAAAGGCTGTCAAACTAACTTCAAGATTAGTGGCCCTAACGATGTTGAAGCGAGCAACTTATACCCGGAGGAGTCTTTTCGCACCTTGGAGGAATGCTTTGGTGACTTTGCTCTCAAATTGAAGGATAAGAACAGAATCAGCAATGGAAATCCTACTCCTAATCCTGTAGCCACCTGTGACTAACTGGTTTTTCATTGGCGTATCCTGGTCTTGTTCATAGCAAATTGGGTGGCGATTCTATCTTCCTTGCAGAGGAAATGATCGAAGTCAATCCCAGGGCTTCAATTAATTTGTTGTACATTTGATTTAATCTCAAAGTATGTCTCCTAGTAATCTGTAATTTCGTATGTTATCATTTTGGGGATAAAATTGATTCTTATGTATTGTTTAATACTTGTTTAGGATCATCAATCTATGGGGTGGCTTTCAAGGTTTTAAGTTCATCAAATTGTCATGCTGTGAAACCGTTCTGGTAATTTTCCTTGCAAACGCATGCGGTCTGCAACCAAAAAGGAATTTCCTGCTTATAACATGCTTTCAATCGTCTTTCCAAGCCTTCAAATTTGGCTTCAATGACTACATTTTGTCAATATCACTCAAAAAAATATGGCCATGGCAATTTGCATTTGGAAATGCAACCATCTTCAACACAGAGTCAAGACTCACAAACACAGAAGAAAAGGAAGAAATAAATAAAAAGCTAGTAAAAAATAAATAAATAACTGCAAAAAAAATGAAAATTGAACGACATGTAATCCGATCCAAAAATAACTCAAATCGGGAATGACTAGAACCGAACTCATCTGGCCCCAAACCCTCTTGACACCTCTGATAGCACAAGTATACGCTTTGGTGAGTGGTTGCGTTTAGGTAAAGGTCACGGCGCCCATGTACACCAGTTAGGTGTTTGGAGCCTTTGAAAGTTGAATGAGCCATGTGGCCCATGGATACCAGTTCTATGGTCCAAATATTTCGTTTCTTTTAGAGCAACACGGGCCAAAAATTTCAATCTCCCAAGTCCCATCCACAGTCTCTTCTTGGTTGGGGGCTTACAAAGGCTTATGAGGTAAGTCGAGTTCCAAATTTAAAATATTGGACAAAAGACGCTGGCATTCCCAAGCCAGTAGCCCTTTAAAAAAAGCCTCATAAGAAAAAATAAAAAATTGTATTTCTAATGTAACGGATTGAGATATTTTTATTAAAATTTTTAGCTCTGTGTTTGAGTCTTACATTATGTTTGAGAGAGTGAAAAAGGGGAGGGAGAATAGAAAATAAGGGAAAAGGGATAATGTTTGTGTTTGGGAAATGTTTTAGATGAGGGGAAAATGAAGAATAATGCTTTTGGGTTTAACAAGAAAGCTGACAACTATGTACAAACAAATCAATGAAGTGAACAATAAATTTTGGAGACAAGATAAATTGACAAAACACTGCCTTAGCACTTACGCAATTGTTATCTTTGTATCTGAAGTCCTGTAAAATAGTGCTCGTCGGAGGGCTTGTGCATTTAGAATTGGAGGTCGTGGAAGGTTCTGGGGTTCTTATAATTAATTGAACCGATAAATATTGGGCCATGGGCCTATTAACCATCTTCCAATTCTGGTCAAGAAAAAAATGTAAGTCCAAATCCAACTCTTAAATTTTTTTATTTAAATTACCTAATAATAAAAAAATTATTTATTTCAAGTAAAGTTATGAGTTCCACGTCTTTGCCAAGATGTTTGATGAGATTAAATAGACATTTTTAGGCATGTACAATTCACTATAATGTGCAGGCTCAATCCTCCCAAAATCTCTTACCTATTACAAAGGCTTCCGGATATTATATCTTGAAATCGAACAACATCACTCACCACCATTTATCCCAAGAACCTCTTTCAAGTAATATTTTTTTCGAGTAAGATTTACTTACGTGGAAAATTTCCGTTCAAAAAAAAAAAAAAAGATTTACCTAAGTGGGATTTGCAACAAATGTTAGAAGCATATGGAATCATGTGCCAAATTAAAAGAGCGTTTAAATATAGGAGAACGTACTTTAAATATTTAGTTGTGGCAAACTTGCAATCACAATTGCCATTGTTTTTTTTTTTTTTTCTTGGTAACTATCGCGATTGCAATTGTTGTGTGATGGAATAGAGTCATAAGGGCAATGATAGATGCTTCTAGTTGCGGTTATCATGTTATTGAGAGGTGCACCTCGATTGTAATTCATATTGCCAGCTGTAGTTTAAAGCCAAAAACTTCATTCAGGATCTTGAAACAAGAAATTCCATTATATAATTAGCATTTCCCAATATAACACTAGTTTTTCTTTTCGATAGTAACTATATGGGGTGTTCAATTTTTTGGATGCAATGAATAAAATACCACTGCAGCTAAAAAAAAAAAAAAGTTTTTTCTTTTCGATATATATTGCAGGAGGCTGCTAAAGACAAGCACATAAATTAAAGAAAAAAAAAGTATTAAGATTTAACGTACATTTTTTTGGCATCTACATATCTATTTGAAAATTAATTTAAAACATTTGAGAAAAAAAAATGGCAAATATATATATATATTTTTGGAGGGTTCCCTAACAATACTTTACGATTGGATGAAAGAATTATAAATTTGTGGAAAGAAGATCGTTATTTTTTAAGAAATCTTAGCATCGATCATAGTTTGATTTTATTATATATATATATATATATATAATTTTAATCTGTCGTACAAAGTTTATTATGCGCCTCTTTTTAGTCTCAAAGCTCAAGCTTACTTTTGTAAATTTATTCGGGAGCTGACTGGCTAAAGTCAGTTGTCTACCCCATTTTTTCTTGAAGAGCTCTAGTCAGTGACGTGAAAGATGAACAGAATAAAAAAAAAACAAAAAACAAAAATATATGAGAATAGAAAACAATTAAAGTAAAATTAAATTGGGATATCCAAACATCAAATTAAATATTAATTTAATTTAGTTTAATAATCTTTTATTCTTATGTTTACAGTGTCCATCAAATTAATTTCTCTTTTCTTAAAACCTCTAAAAATTTTTCATTTATCAATTAACTTTTATGCATATATTTATTCTAACGTGAAAAAGGAGAGAGCTGGTGTTTTGGCCGTCAGGATTTTCTTTGGTCTTTTTTTTTTTTTATGCATTACATGCATATCATAATCTTCTGCATATACATTTGTGCCATTATCAAAATTTTCCCATTATCAAAACTACTGGTAGCATGATATTATAATGGCAATCAACTTAAGGAGTGCATAGATTACAACATTTAATTATCTACTAATAGTTTTGTAAGCTTCTGCAAAGGTGCACATGCACGCGACCATAAATTATAGAATAATACCATGTAATACTTAAACAAGTTCAATTCAAGTCTCACCCTTCACCTATTAAAAAACAATATATCTAATAATTAAGTTTCCTACATCAGCTGACCACAGGCTTAACTAGAAGATAATAAATGAATAAAAAAATATAAAGAAGATACAGAAAATAAATATTAATATACATATAGATTTTAAAATATATAATTATAATTATTATATTTTTATATATATTATAACTAATAATCATAATTATACATTTGTGGACAAATATTTAATTTTATATATTTTTATAATAAAACTCATGATGCATAAATCACTGTATCTACCAGTACTTTAAAGAAGACAGACAGGAAGAGGGAATCTTAAAGTCAAGGACTATTATTTATTAAAATGTAAATCCCTCAAAAATTAGTAACTACTCTGTGAATTGTAACTCACGGAACATGCACGCCTCATTAGGGTTTTATTGTTATTTTTATGGAAAATCTCTCTTCCCCCCCCCCACGGAACCCTTGCAAAGATGACTGGAACAAACAACATCGTACAAATATGTACAGTTAATAGGGGAGTGTCCGAAGAGATGGTGGTAGGGACGTGGCAACACATGACGAGAACAACATCATCCCCATTCCTACGATGATCACCCACAACTGACGACAGCAGAGAGTGTGTGCAAGAGAGAGAGAGAGAGAGCAACGTCATAGTAAGGCCAATAAACAACGGAGGATCTTTTTCGTGGAAAGTGAGACCTTATATCAAAACCTAAACATAGAAAATGTGGACTTTGCTGTCTGCCGAGCATGATCTCATTTGAACGTTTAGATCTCTGTCTCTCTCTCTCTCTCTCTCTCTCTCTCTCTCTCTCTCTCTAATTCCTAGCATGCACAACTAAACCCATTTACGCAAACGCATAAAAGAACAATGTTAGAAACTTACGAGCCTGTAGGAAAATGACAAGGAGTGAAATATCATTTATGGTATTCAATTCTGTCAAGAGGCATTTTTAAGATACAAAAGTGAAATTGTCGGGCAAAACAACTTTATTTCATTCATTTTACTACTTCTCCTTTGCATAGGAGAGGAAAAGCAGCAACGATGATTACAGAACACTTAGTTCACATCGCTTAAAGACAAAGCTACGAGTGAAACAAATTCAAGGAAGCAAACTCTGCCTCTAATTGCGACAAAAGAAGGGACAGCAGACTCCAACCGCTCCTACTAACATTTTATAACTTGCAACTTGACTAAATAGCTACTTGGTTCAATTCTAACCTCCTCCCTGATCTCTATCATTGAAAAGTAACCAAAAAAATGAGCAACTTACAAAGTCTCTTAGCTTGGTCTTCAACAATAAGGAGACTTGAACGGCAAGGAAGCTAGGCTTCCCAACAGAGCCTTATTAAAACTTTTACTTTATATATATATAAAATTATAACATATTTTGAAATAATTATGCATGTAACCTAGCTAGAATTCAATCATGAGATTTGATGGCCAACATATGCTTGAAAGATAAACACACAATGTGATACATTGGCTATAGTATAAAATTTAATTGAAATTCATCTTTAGTACCACTCTTAACACAGAACAATAGGCACATTGAAGGAGATGAACATTCCCAACAAAGTACCAACAATAATCTATGTCCTCTCTCCCTCTCACCTCTCTTATGTTTTCTCGCAATGCAGGCACACAAAACACACCATCATCATTACTTTCACGTAATAGTGAAAAATTACATCAAAAAAACCAAAAAAAAAAAAAAAACACCCCCACGCCAACAGAATAAAAAGGAACATACCAAGAAACTTAATTAGTAAGAAAACGAGAAGGGAGAAAAAAGATTATTAGTATGTTACTCTTGATAACAATTATAGGGACCTGTGTTGTTGTTGCTGCTGTTGTCCAAGGATATAATATTGGTTCTTTGTCTCTTAACACTACCTGAACAAGACTCATCACCTCCAGTCTTCTCCATGACTGCTTTCAATGCTTCTTGGATTGAACTAATGGAATATTGCGTTTGTTGTTGTTGCTGATCATCGCTGTTACTTGATGAATCTTCTTCTCCAGTGATAAACAAAACATTTTTTACACGCCCACCAAGTGTTGTGATCTCAGCTTTCAGTGTCCTCAAGCGTAAGGCTTTCAGAGTCTTTATGAGTTCAGGCAAGAGATCGGACCTATCTTCGCAGCACAGTGAAGCTTTGATAACAAACTTACCGTCTTCTTCATCGGATGCATCCACTGTTAGCTCATCGATTTCGGTTGGTACAGTGCTTGTTTCGGCTATCAAAGAAGTCTGCCTTTTTAGCTCTTTAACGTGTTGAATCACCTCCGCTAGCAATGAAGCTTTGTCCGTCTGATCAATCAAACACACGAATATGACTAAAAAAGCAAAAAAAAAAAAAAAACACATACACACACAAACAACAAATTATCCATCAAAAGAGAATGCACACAACACCAGGGAAAAGTGGGGATAAAACAGTGAATTGTTCTATTAGCTTTCTCAATAATTTATAAAAGAGATTTTTGAATGCTACAAGTTCCTGCAATGTGACATCTAGAGGTTATCATAGATACCCTTAAAAAATAAAAGAAAAGATGACGAGGCGAGTATAACCAAGGTTTATTAAAAAAAGTGATAATCATGGTAATAAAAGATGGTCATGCTTTTGTTGATCAAACATGAAACAAAGAAGAAATCATTTATGTGTTAAAGGGCTTGTTGGTAAGTGAAAAGGAAGAGATGGGATATGAAGTTTTGTACTCAAATTTGATAACACAGGCATGACTAGAAAGTTTGGGACGTCTCTACTTTCCAATGGTGGGGTTAAGAAGGAGGGGCTAGGGCTAACTACAAGTGACTGACAATAATGCTTGTTTTTTCTGTCTTTATATCTTTTCATTCTCTGGGAATCTCGACTTTGGTTTGACTGATGATATCCGGCAAGAAATTTCCATGGAAGGCTTTTCAGCTGCCATTGGTTCCTCTTTATGATATCAACCGAGCGGCATCAGCGCTTATTCCCTTTTGGTTATTCTTTCTTCCCTCGGAACTACCACATAGTCCCCAGAAGCCAGAAGGAATAAAAACCGAAAGAAAAAACAACAGTATTGAAAAGATCAATGAAAAAACATAAAGAAACAGAAAGGAAGGCTAAGAAAAGTAGAAAAATGTGACTTTCTTTCATGTCTCTAAAGACTTAAAAAGATATCAGGTCCTGATGGCAAAGCAAATTATCCGACCAACCAGCCATCTAACTAGAATCTTTAAGAAGATTGGCAGAAAACTTCGACAAAAAAATAAAAAATACAAACACTCACACACACGCCTCTGTCTACAAACCAAAAAGGGCATGTATGAGCATGACACACTACATATTGTTTACGTGAGGATATTTAATGTTAGCTTAAATTTTTTGATTGAATGATTTCTTGATATAATATCAGAATAATTAAAACCAAGAGATCCGTGTTTAAGTCATGTGAGAGGACATGTTTGATATGTGATTTATTTTTGGGTTTTTTTTTATTTAATAATTTTGTTGATGTACTTACTTTGGTGGTGCTGGGTAGTAAGCTGCGTAGCTTGGCAAGATGATTGTTGATTCTCTCTCTCCTTCTCCTTTCAGCCTCACTGTGACTCTTTGAGGCAGCAAGTGCCTTAGCATCCATGATTTCTTGAGCAGTTATTTTGCCCAATTCAGCTTGCAACCCGAGCGAAGCCGAACCCGGACCAAGAGCATCAGATATTATCCTGAGATGATGATGATGATCATGACTTGATGGACCATCGTATGCAAACTGCAAGGCAGGACCAGCTCTTCTGTTGAATAGACTTCCATATGGTGATGGCACTGGAGGAGGGACAAGGCAAGGATCCTGGATATCACGAACCGTTGGATTGAACGTGTGGACTGGAGGCAGAGTCCATGGCATGATTGGTGAAACCTCTGGCAATATCAATCCTGATCCCCCACCATATGTATCACTGCTTTGCTGCTGTTGATGATGATGACGATGCTGCATGTGTTGGAGAAGTAGCTGTTCCTGGTAGCTTTGTGGGTTATGGATGGTTTGAGAGCACTCTCCTTGATCTTCTTCTTTCAGTCCACACATCTCTCTATTTCTACTCCTCTCTGGAACAAATAAGAGATCGAATATCCTATTTGTTTGTTGTTGGTTTCATCTTCTTGATGCGAAGATATGTAAAAAGGCTAAGTGAGATGTAAAAGGATATATATGAAATTGGAATTTCACTTTTCCATGTAGAGGATGACGAAAAGGGAAGAGGACAATAAGAAGCAAAAGGGATTATGAAGAGATGCAGAAGTTGTTTGATATGTTAAAAGGAGTTGGATGGACTGCTCAGCTAGTGTTGAGTGCCTTCTGAGTGAGTGCTCTATACTCTATCTCTTGTGGTTTTAGTGAAATAAAAAGCCAAAGAAAGCAAGAAAGGAAAGAGTTAGACACTTCTTTCTCTCTCTCTCGCTCTCTCTTTGTGTGTGATGAATGAATCTCCCTATCTCTTTCACTTGGGGGTGGGGAGGTGGTTTTATGGGAGAAAGGGGAATTGAGGTGATGACCCTTTATCCTTTGCTTCAACAAAGCATTCCTTTTTACTTGGTGCTTAGTTTGTTGGGTACCTTTTGGGTTCCCATTGTTGTCTTTTGTTCTACTACTTCTGTGCTGACCTGCAGTCCTCTCTCTCTCTCTCTCTCCCCCCACCACTCGATTTCACTCTAAATATATCGAGGCTGTGAGTACTGCTAGTCTCCTTTCCTTTCTTCTTACGGCATTCTCTATCGATCCCCTGAACCTACTGGTGGTGGGGTTGGATATCTTTTACTTTATTTTATACACGAACTATATATCCCAATGTTAAATAAAGAATTCATTATATCAACCGGAGAAATTTGACGCATTTCAAAAATTACGTCGACATATATACATCTCTAATTTTTGTTATTAATTGCAATCATGAACTTAAAAATTAAAAATATACAAACAAATAATAAACATGACAATGCAATATACAAGTTCGCATTTCAAAAATATTCAATTCATCACTTTCTTCTAATTTTTCTTAATATAAATAATATCATTAACGCTTAGATATATTGATGGTTCATACAGGTATAAAACTATTTATTCAATAATTCTTTTTTCCATTCAAACAAGTACATACAACATTATTAACATGAATTCATTAGTATCAAAAAATATTCTTCTGATAAAAATATCATCAATAAAAAAAATAAGAAGATACGGAAATCATGAGCAAAGTGTGTGATTTATATCATCAATTGCAATTAATTATTATGATAATTAATTAGAATTAACTATTTAAATCGCATTCCGTCCATCTGTCCATAATTTTTGTATTCTCCTAAACAGGACTCTATAATCTATTCGTTTATTTTGTGACTGTTCAAAATGTATAATTACACTCTATGAGTGCAGTTGTGGGATGGGAGGGGAGAGGGGCGGTGGGGATGGGGAACATAAAAGCAAACATAGTGACACACAACACAAAGATTGTCGACCGACCAAAGACCCAAAAGGCTGATAGTATCATCATGTTAAAAGCCAAAAAGGCTTAGCTGAACCATTTTATTTGGCTTTTATTTATTTATCTTGTGACCTCGTCCATAAGTCTTTTTTTCTTTCAATATAATGTTTGTTTTCTAGCCTTCTCTTCATTCTTTCATTGTCTTGGTCAAGCCCCCACGTTCTTCCATACTCCTCGCTATTTCCACGCCACCCTTTCTGCTCCCCTCCCCCACAGGTCCATGTAATCATTGTGTCTTGGAACACACTCCAACTCTGCTACTCTCTCTTTCTAGGCTGCTCTCTCGGCCTTATGGTTCTTTGGTTTCAGTTACATGTGAATTCAACATTCATGGCTCTTATGCAAGACCTCTTTTGGTATCTTTTTGGCTTGGGTACATCTCACGGGTTCCTTTTGGGAAGCCCCTTTTAATTTTGGCAGTGCAGATAAGGGATTTTTTATTTTTTTATAATTAGATTTAAACTCAAGATTTTTAATTTTATAGACAATTTCAACACTAGTGCATTAAAGCTAATTGGTGGCCCCCTGTTCTCTTTTGAGGATTGGAAATGTTGATGAATGCTTCAATTATAATCCCTCCTTTTCAAATCTAGAGTACTGCCAGCATTCCATTTTATTTTGCCAAATATTGGATTATGGCAGCATTATTTCTCTATTGACTTAAAAAAATTTTGCGGTTATAAACAAACTACTTGACTAGTAGAGTTTTGGGGTATTATTTGGTGAGATACGAGACTAAATTCTGCCTATATTTTGAATGAAAAAGGGAAAAGGAAAATCGGAAAGATAAGATTATATATATATATATATATATATATTCTCAATGCATGAAACGAATAGAATAACTTTATTATTATACCAAAATTCACCCTTTAAGATACCAAAATGTATTTCCCACTTTGATTTCTTGAACGACCAAATTAGATACTTGTATATGACTAATATATTTGAATCTTAAAGTGAAAGCATCATAATGTACATATTCTTCTTTATTCGCCAAATGAAGTGCAAATGTGCAAAACAAGGAAACAAACCGACTTCACCATCGAGTTTATAGTTCAAATATGTTGCTCTGCTTGAAGATGCTCATTGACTTCACATTTTCTTTTACCCGAAACTTAAGGAGCGAGGGGCTGTAATGTGTGTTTTTATATTTATAGCTTTGAGTGATTGATATCATCACTGTCCACCAATGCCCAATTTCATATCTGCTCTAGGATCGAAGAAAAAGAATAGCATGTCTCAGTTTGTTGGTTGGTAATATTTGTCCCTCGTAGCTTTCAAGGGCTTCCCGTTTAACGGAAAAATGGGATTCCTAAGTGAATTATATTTACTTTTGACAGTTGTCACTGTAATCCATTACGTCTAATCAAGAGATTTGGAGATTTTTAGGTACATTTAGCCTAAAATGTGACAAAATACCTATAAATAAATTTCGAATGAACCTTTTTTAGCTTTGATAAAATGTTTACAATTTTCCATATAGCTTTAATTTGTTAAGCGACTAAATTACTTCCAAGTCTGTTTCTTCCACAAATACCCAATATTAGTGTTTTTTTTTTTTCTTTCGGTGTGCAAGAACTAAGATTGAACTTTAGACCTATAATTAAAAGTTTATGCGACTTTACCATTAAATTTTATGACCAGTGGTCAATGCCAGTTATTTGGGCTACTTTTTTTTATATAATTTTTTGATATTGTATATTCACTAAAGGGAAAAGATCAGTCCCAATTGGACTTCTATAAGACAACAAATAACCCCACACTCCAAAGAGCAAAACATCCACAAAGATCGAATGTAAAAAAATAAATAAATATATAAATAAGTCTCTCCTAGGCCACAAGATATTAGAACCAATACAAAGGGCATGAAATAAGAGCAGGACAAAGTAGTAACAATGACTACAAAGGCGATAAGACAACTAGTCGTTGGTACAGCAATAGATAAGGTGGCAACGTTCAAAAATAAGTCTTCCTCTTTAAAGGAAAATGTTATATTTTTTTAGTCAAAAAAATAAAAGCACAATCACTAAAAGAAGAGAACAATGTATGATTGATGCAACAAGGCTCCACCAACAACGAAGCCAAGCAAGATCCAACACAAGCAGGAGAAAAGACACAGCAGAACAATAGCACCAACAACATCAAACCACAGAGACAAAGCCAAACATTGAAATATGTAGCTAATCAAGCTAAGCATTCAAAATAGTGACTGCATCATCTAAAGAGCGACCTCAAGAGATAATGCATCCATGGAACTCAAATGCCTTCAAGAATGATAGAGGCCTTCAGAATACTTTGTAAAAATTTGTCAATATCTGCTCATGCTCTAAGTTCATAATTTTAGTAATTTGCATATTTTGAACCATCTAGGAATAGCTGTTTGGCATGCAATTTGTCAGGTTTGCCGCACGAATTTAATTTAATAATAAAATGGACTAATTTGCCTAAGAGTTTTCCCTTGTAAGTAATCATTATGTCTGTTTGTGTCATACACGTCATGGGCTTGGTCTAAGTCTTTTTGTCTAGAGGAAGATCGAGGAAGGGATTTAGAGACCCATCTTTTTTTTGTCTTAATTTCTTAGTTGGGTTTTGGGTGTTGGGATTAACAAATTAAAAAGGACAACCAAGCAAAAGGCTAACTACAAATGCAGTTAAGTTTAAGTGGATGCCTAAGTACAGTTAACATGCCGCCCACTTCCAATGTGTCCTTCGATTCTTCTACCTCATTTACAATCTACATTTTTGGTATACGGAGTCAGGCACTTGTGCTTTTTAGCTCTTTCTATTGTGTTACAATTTTATAGGGCAAAAGAGCTTATTATTCGTTAGCAAGGTGTTAAATTATTACAATCCCCAATTACAATTGTAATCACAAATTAAATAGTAATGGTGCTGCATTAACTTTAATCATAGTTCCCTTAGCTATAATGAACTGCATTTGATATAATTTACTATATCACTTGCACTTGACCTTTTTTTTTATATATAATTTTTTATTCTCTTTTTTATATGTGCAATTGGCAATTTAAACCCATGCTTGTTGGCAAAGGGTTTTTAATCTGCATTTCTATACTTTTCTTTATGGACGGAATGTGGTCACACGCATGGCTGGTTTTGTCCCCATCCTCTATACACTTTTCATCTTTTGTAAACCTTTTCTTTTTCTTGTTTTTGTTTTTCGCAAAATCTTATGTTGTGGCATTTTTTTAGTAGTCTATTCAAACACTTGATGATAGCTGCAGCACCACCACTAGCATAACCCACGAGAAGGCCCCCTCTTTCCTTCTTTCTGTGGAGGTTCTATGATGACATCAATCCCACTCTGTCATGACGTTTGTTCCTTAAGTCAGTGGTGCTGCTCATTGCCCTCCCTGCCTCATTGCTGGTTTAGTGGCGTAGAGAAGCAACTTTTGGGCTCCTTGGCATATGATGGTGGGTGGTGGTTTTTACTTTGAATTCATTCACACACTTAATTGGCTTCCAATATCTCAGCATTTTCTCGAACATACCAAGTTACAAAGATAGTGTGATCCTTTCCTATCTCATGTATTCTCCAACTGCTAAGACGAGGAAACGTTTATTTTTTATTGCTACGTAAAGATCCATGTAAAAGATCTTAGTGTTGTCCAAAAATTTCACCATCTAAATTGGGAATTAATGTAAAGGCATCTCATAATAGAATAAGTTTTTGGTGTTATTTTTTTGAAACCACAAAATTGAAACCCACCTATAATCAGATTGGTGAAGTGTTTTTTTTTGGGGGGGGGGGGGGGAGGCAACGATTTGACCCCCACTTTGTGAACCTATAACTGCTTACGAGCATCAAAAGAGTCAAATGTGAGATCAATGATCCAACAAGACGAAAAAACGAAAAAGAGAAACAAAAAAAAAAAAAAAAGCATAGAAGTCCACAAGTGTTCATTGGAAAATATACTTGCGTGGCATGCGCCTGACCAAAGTTTCGATTTGCACAAGTCCATATATAATGGAAGAGGTTGTCTTTCTTGGTAGAGCAATCTTCCATCGATCTACCCCCGTGCTTTTCATCCCATGCAAAATTGAAATTGTTGGTTAATGTCAGAAACATATTAATGTCTTTCGAGAAGCAAAGTCGTGTTCATTCTTGCTTTTCATGCCACTTTGTATATGTTTGCCATTCAAGCGGTTTATGGGCAGTTGAATTATCGTACATTCAAAGGTTTAATTTCCAAAACTGAAGTTCCTTGTCTTTTTTTTTTTTTCCATAAAAAAAAAAGTTGCCACAAGCATTTATGGCACTAATCATCTGCACGTCATATTTATAGCAAAGAAAATGTTACGCGGACAGGAAAAGCAAGAGGAGAAAGATGTGGATGACATGGTGGCTCTACACGCGAGTCCCACGTACTTTTTTTTTTTTTTATCTTTTTCAAAAAATAAAAGGATATAACGTGCAAATAAGTAAAGTAACATGCACAGGAAAAATGGTAAAATGTGCATATAGTTATAAATTTTTTTTAAAAAATATATATATATATATATGTGAAACCTACATAGGATCCACGTATTACATCAATTATGTCAAAAATAGAATCCTGTCTACGTAATAACGCCCTTATAACAATTGAATGCACAATTACAACTCTTAAATACTTATTGCCACATTTTATATCATTGCTACGTTAAAAATATCTGTGTCCATGCATCTAACATTTCCCTTATCTTAACAACTTGCGATGCACAGGGAATATGTGCTCTTGGGGAGCTCAAGCATAGATGTAACATCAAGTCGAAGCTACCTCATAGCATGAATGATAGATCCAAAGGAACAAAGTTCCTTCGCTAATTGGTTTATATGGTACCCTGTAGCATTCTGATAGAGAAATTGATCGACGTTAACATGCAGTAGTTCTCCATATATGAATGGACAATGTTTCTTCTTTCTTTCGTTATATCTGGTATATACCAACAGACAACAGCCACAGCCTACCCTATGGCATTTATAAACAGTGAGATTACTAGTTCCATTCACAAAAGAATCAGGCAAAAATACAAGGAAACCGAGCGTAAGGGAAGGGACTGCTTGAATCTAATTTTTCTTGTTTTCTTAGAAAAAAAAAAAAAAACTTGTCCCAATGCATTAAAATCCTACAATGTAAATATGAAAAAAAAAAGTGAGATATATGTAATTATATTATTACTTTTATAGAAAAAAAATATATTTACAAGTCAAATTCGTGGCAATAGAATAATTTTACTATTATATTAATTTAGGAAAAGAAAAAGAACGAGAAAATGAAGAAGTTCATGAATTGGTGGGTTGAAGAACGTCAAAATGGTGAACCAAGAAATTGAACTTGCCCACATAACTTTTCTGAATTGAGATTGAACATAATTACAGTGTTACATTTAAAACCTTGATTCCAATATTAATCTGTACCATCATTTCCCCAGTGTAATGTAAAACTATCTAGACTCAACAATGGGTTCTGTTCTCGTTTGCTAGGGGTGCCACTGTCTCATGGTAAAAAGCTTTAAACTTGTCTCCATATAGGCTGCAATGCATCTTTCTTTTTCCCTTCCCTGGAAAAGGCGAAAACACCATTTCATGATGACTTATGGAACTGGCCAACTCTGGGAAATTAGCCCTTCTATCATCCAAAAAAGCATTGAGGGTTCCCTAGGTAGTAGAGATGCAAAAGTAGACTTGCATGTAAGTATGTGTCTGTAACAATTGTATGTAGACTGCTCCAAAAGTATTATGAGGCAGAGTAATGAGAAGAGGAAACACAATGAAGTGACTAAAAGCCTGGTTGGTTGCTGCCCCGAAATTCAGATTGCAGTTTTGCCAGTTCAGCTTTTCCATAAAGCAAAGGAGTATCCATGAACATTCCAAAGCGACCAACCCACTTGGCCAGCCCGAAAACTTGAGAAAATGAACCAGAATACAAAAAATAACAGTAGCAAGGATGGAATTGAGAATCAGAACCAAATATATGTTTACTTTTTGGGTTACATCGATCAGAATGGACAGAATCTTATATTTTCAATACCTGACTAACCAATTAATCCAGTAACTTCAGATAATATGGCAGATCCAACTTGTTCAATACAAATCATCTTATGTTTGTGTGAGATTCGTATTTAAACCCAGTTCGTTACGTGACTGAAGAATTAACAAATAAAATTAGATTCTTATTTAGATTAACTTTGAATCATAAAAGTTGCTTTTTGTAAAGCCCTACTGGGACCTTCTCGCAACTGCTTTTCTAATGAATATACAACTTTGACTCAAAAAAATGAACAGACATTATAAAATTTTGTAAGTAGCATCTTTGTTCGTATTGAAGAATCAAATTGACAGAAAAATTTTCTAATTTCTTTTTCTTTTACCCGTTTAAAGGGTGCCATACCCGCTGTGGGATATAAGAAAGTATCTAATAAATTTATCCTTGTTTTCACAAAAATATTATTTTTGTAACTCGATTAACATGGAGCAAAAATTATCGTTACATTAAGGCTTGCTTTTCTGTTGTAATTTAAAAATTGGAACTGCACAGTCTAGCTACTCTTTAATTAATTACCAGTTTTTCATGACCATAGTGGTGCACAGAATGACAATGTAAACAATGCTTGGCCCCAGTCTAGTTCTAGCTAGAAATAGAAAAAAAAAAAAAAAAGAAAAGAAAATTTTGTATCACAAAGCAATTGCGCACTTTCAGAAATCAGAATCAGACCCATAGTCCAAGGGGTCAACAAGTTTTGGACGGTCAAAAATATAACCAAGAAGATCTTTTCACGGGACCATAGACACGGAGCAGGACCTCCTTTTACCCAAAAAAAAAAAGAAAAAGTAAAACTAAAATTAAGTAATAACACTTAAATAATAATGAATAATGTGATCATAATAAAAAATATACATTAATTAATTATATTTTATTTAATTTTACAAATAAATAAAATTAAATATAAAATTATTATATTAGTTTTTATTATTTTTATATATTATTACATAATAATGTTACCTAAAACTTTCGTTCGTAGCTCAATTAAGCACTGTCTTAATCATGGTCCACCGAGTGTTTTCCACCTGTATGGTTTGGAGTAAATGGAGAAGGTTGCGTTCCTCTGAAGGGTCAAATAATGACACCCATATTTCCAACAAGTGTGCCTCTGAAGTGGGACAGTGGGCTTGTGCGTTTAATTAAACTCTCAACCTCTCTACATCTCTCTTCATGGCAAGTACAAAGACATGCTCTAAATTTTTATTTTTCCAAAGCTGAAAGCCAGTCCCACTAAGCCTACCACTGAGACATCATGAGCTGAAGGTATAAAAATATTAGAATTTAATATATAATGTATTTACCCATCTTACTTTACAATTCCAATTAGGCAATTTCATAACATTACTTGAGACTTCTTAATACTCAATAATCATAAGTTTAAGTCATATCAATCAATCTTTTAATTCATTGCGAAAAAACAAACATGCTCTCTCTCTCTCTCTCTCTCTCTATATATATATATATATATATATATATATATCTGTTACTGATCCAATACTAATAGTATGAGTTGAATAATTTTTGAACGAGAGGGATTATAAATTGCAAGGCAACGAAAAGGGTTGCATTAGGGTTTAATTAATTATATATATTGGCCGCCGAATGATAGCTCAACAGAATGCTTCGCGCCCATCATATGCATGTTGCTGCGTGCGTGGGATAAATATTAAGGCAGCAAGTGACGCTTTAATTATAATTGCCACATTAAATTGCACACTGTGACTCGTATGATTATTTGAAAGGCGAAAAGCATAACCTAGTAGCCGAAACAAGATCATCTCAAAACGTGACACAGGAACACGATTTGGAGCAGAATATGTTGTTCTTTGGTTTTTTCCGGAAAAGGATGTATAGATGAAGCTTTGCGGGATTTTTGGTTTGCAGCCCAAGTCCTCTTCATACATTTTGTAAAGACATTGGTAAAAATGTTTTGATTAGTCTTTCATGTTTGAATGCTTTTCAAATTGTGTTCCCAACATTTTTTATTTTTAAAAATTACTCTTTTACGTTTTTTATATTAATAATTTTGATTATTTTTCATTAAATATATTACATACGTCAGCTGCTTAATATTAATTGGATGTCACATTATCTTTTTTTTTTTGTTGGTGACATTGCACTTTTTAAAAAAAAAATTGAATATTTCAAAAATTGCAAACATTGTAAAAATATTTATAAATTAAAAAAATTAAAAAATCTGAGATCTCAAAATAGAATCTGAAAATTTTAAAAAATTAAAATATATATATATATATATTGTGCAAAGAAGAGAAAATTTTAATTTGTTTTCACTTTTTAAGTATTTTTTAAAAATTTTCCAATTTTGAAAATTTAAGACTTTTGGAATTTTTCACTTTTCATTTTTTTTTTACTTTCGGTTATAAAAGCATCCACGAAAACGTAAGCAGAACTTTTGAATCTGCTAGGAAAGTACGTTTTTGTTAATATATAGTGTGAATAATATATTTTGCCCTTAAATAAAAATGAAGAAAGTTGTTTCATAAATGTTAGTGTTGACGAACCCCAAAAATAAAAAATAAAAAAAAATAACATTTGGGCCTACTCTTTACTTGTTTGCGAGGCTTGGGGACACGTACTGACAGTCCCAAACATGGTGGGCTATGAAAATGGTTCGTGTCTAATGGGTCGGGTGTATATGAGCTAAACCCAAACAAAAAGCATGGGCTACGGCCCAAGAGCTTACGAAGCCCACCCCCTCATGGATGATGAAACTTTCGGCCCAGCCATGAAAAGTTTTCCTCTTTCTACGTTCACCTAATGCACGATATCGACAATGGCCGCTAACTTATTGGCATTAAAGTTATCTACAATTTAAAAGTCTTAAATTTGCATTTTAGTTGAAACTAATTAATCGAAAAAGAAAAAAAAAATAATGCACAATATCTGCTTCAGTCATGATAATTTTGTAATGCATGGAATTTTATTTTTTTTTTCAAAAGAAAATGGAAAATAGAGATTGTCATGAGTTGATGCGTTGTGTTCATATGCGGCAACATTACTTGGATCAGTTTATTGTTTTTCGTTTCACAAATTAGAAGTTACCATCCTCACTACCTTTTGGGTAATTTCTAATCCAATCAAAGATGATGCATGAAAACTTTTCCAAATCTTAATGAAAGGCACTTCCCATGTTGTTGCTTTTCCTATTTGCTACTTCCTGTCATTTAACCCAGCCATTTCGCTTTCTCACTACATCAATTCCGACAAAGAAAAGTTAACAAAAATTTAATTATGAACCGACTCCTTATACTTCCTTAGTATTGGTGTATGTCATTTTTTTTTTTAGATTTCACAAGTGACATTCTTCAAGAAAAAAAAATTTTAATGGATCTTCAGGAAAACATTTGTAATTTCTTAGTCTTTCTATATGGATGATGATGATGATCTGTTTTTAATCTAGAGTTGAAGGGTAAACTTACTAAAGTATGTAAAATTCACAGATCAACCACTGCAGAATTGTGAGATCACCTTATGTATTTGTACTCCAAATACTTCTTAGGAGCCTGATGTGGGTACTCCTGTTTCACTCTTCCCAACAATATTTCAGTTGAAAATAAAAGTATTTTAAAATTTTTTTTATCTCATATTAGAAATAAATATTTTACCTTATATATTTATATATTTATGAGATAATATTTATTTTATACTTCAACAGAAAAAAAAAACTCAAAAAAAAATATTCAAATGTATACGAATGAATTAAATTCAAATTTCATATGCATGATTCAATGAAATCTCGTATAGTTATTTTTATCTCAAAAATTTTTAAAACACTTCACCAATTCAAATTTTAAAATTTTTTTAAATATTTCAAATGTTGTTAATTAATTTAATTTTTTATTATTAAAAAATTAATTATAATACTAATTTAATTTTTTCAAATGTGGAATATAAACTATTATAAAAAAATCTATTATATTTTGAGAGAATAATTGTTATAGTTTAAAGAAACAAAATTATTTTAAAAAACAATATATTTATATATTTTTAAATCTATATCATTTTTTTTGCATACATATATTTTATACATCTATTTATAATCTTTTTTTTTTTTTTTTGGTACTTTTACTAACAATGTCTTGTTGTCTATTCTCTGAGGCCATACTGGTTACCAACATTGCGTTTGTCGTGGAAAATGAGGATTGTATTTCCCCCACTCCTTATTTTTTGGGGTTTCGAGTGAGAGCTAACGCAATTAGAACCGAGCTGGCAACCTGGAGATATTTTTAGGGTTGTGCTAGCAACGTAGACACAGTTAGGGTCGTACCAGTAACCTGAAGTTAGGACGAGAGGAATTGCATCGTGAGCAGAAATATTCCCCACACCGGAGTTAGATGCCATTCACTCAAAATTCTGAAGTGGATCTTCGCTGCCACCCAATTATGCCTATAGATAAAAACTGTAGGCATTTACACCTACGAATGCGTCTTAACAATATATTAAGAATATAAGGCAAGCATAATCAAACACGATATGAATCGAGGTTTGACAATCGTTATAATGACCCCTTTTTTGGTTCCTTGATATCTAAGGAGCTTTCATTACAAAATGGTCTACCTTTTTCATCTCTTTTGGCTTCCAAGTTTCAACAATAAAATTAATATAAGAAGGATGCTAGCAAATCTCACATGAAAAGCCAAAAATATAAAACAAAAGAACAATATCAAACACTCACATGTGTACCGTCATATACCTTTCCTATATTAACACAATGGGTGGGTTCGAATTGTCAAAACTTCAAAAATCTTCCTCTATCTAGCCCCTAAAAATTCATTTCTATAGCTCATCGACAATTTCATGCTCCATGCTTACTCTTCTAACTCTTCTTCTCCTACTCTTCCACCATGGCCGTGAGAATTCATCACCCCACACACGTTGTTCTTTGCCTCTCTCTCCTCTTATTAATGTTTCATGAGTTGCACATCTTCGCGTCCATTGTCAACAAGAAGGAGATCAGAAACATAGGTCATTCGTCAATCTCGGACCGCCCTCTACTTAGCAGAAAAGTTCTTGCTAGTAAGTTTGATTTCAGCCCATTTCAAAAGCACCACCGACAAGGCCATGAAAATCGCTCCCGGGAGACCGAGATTGATCCGCGTTACGGTGTGGAGAAACGCCTTGTCCCCACCGGTCCCAACCCATTGCACCATTGATGATTTGCTTTCTTGCTTGGTACAACTAGATGATTACTCAGGCGAATGATAAAAAGATGTGGCTAGTGAAAGCCTTCATTGCTTGTATAATTCTCCTTCTTCTTTTTTCTGTTCTTCCATTCTATGCTTTCTTCGTGCATATAATTCAAATTATATATTGGGATCATGATTATGTATAAATGTATCAAAAGCTAATATGTTTCATGAAAAAGGGTCGATCGACAATATAATCTCGTCAATTTTGTAGGGTTAAAAGGTTCATGATTGCAATGATAATGCTTAATTGATCGAGGTGACAAGCTAATCATTATTTCTAATAGCTTTTATTTTTTCTTTATTTTTTCTTTTTTTTTTTTTGAGATTTAAAGGAAACATGAGTAGCTGGGAGGGCAAGGAATGGGAGGAAGATATTAAGCTACTCCATAATAATGATATTTGTTGATGAGGTTGGTTAGCTTTAACACCTTCTCTTCTTTGAAGATCAATTAAGCAAAAGCCCTGTGCACTGGACATGATGGATATGATGGTACGTGCCAGAAATTAGCTCCTATTCCTATTTTTCCTTTTGAACTACATTTCCATTGATTGATCAAAACCAAGGCTAGGCACACCAGCACAGTGCCTCATAAGAGCAATCTTCCTCTCCTCAAAGAAAGAGAGCTGTGTAGAAATGCTTGCCAAGTCCTTCATTAAATTTTTTCCTCCTTGTCTTCTTGGGCACCACATTGTCTCTTATTGATGATAGATATCAGCAGAATCTTTTTTTCTAGGCAGTTTATTGAGTTGTTTTTGGAATAAAATATCGTTTTAAAGAGAATATATATCTCAAAACAAGGGTAATTTTTGTATTAACAATCTTTTTTGATTGTTTGTACTTACATTTTTTCTTTTAATGAAATTTACTCCGCTGATAAAAACAAAAAAACAAAACAAAACAAAACAAAAAAACAAACTATATAGAAGTTCCAACGACAAAACTAAAGAATCATAGCCCTCTACACACCAAAATATACCGCAAATCCACATACAACACCTTTTCCCTCACTCAACCCTACGCCATGTGAACAAAATTAACCAAAATCTCAGTTCCCTCCATGATATTAGATACATTGTGAAAGATGGGTGCAAATCGCCGTAGTCTACTCTCCACCACCAAATGTTCTAATTCCATCCATGGCTTAGAAAAGAACACCTCAATGGCCCATTTCACTGAAAGATGGGGATGATTGCAGTATAATGCACAAGATTAATTTGCTCCTATTCATCTAACAAACTTTGTGTGAATTCTATGCAATCGACAAGTATAGTGTACAACCTTAGCCCAAACATTTCACTAATTTACCGAAACTTCTTTATTGATGATGTCAGATTTTTCAGCACATGCTCTATGGGTTCTTGAGTGTTTTTACGAGGCATTCTAATGTAGGGGGACCACATCTTTTTAGTTTTAAGTTATTATTATTATTATTATTTAAAATATTGTGATGTAGTATCATAGGCCACAAATTTCTGCCTCTCTCGATCCAGTTAAAGACATTGTTCATGTCCGAACTGAGGATCTAGAGAAAATCACCCCTTTCTAATAAAACTCCGTGATTTGAACTATCGGTACCACACACTCCAATACATAATTATTGTCCGGATAATAACAGTATGTTACATTAATTAACTAATTAGTTACATAGTGACCATGAAAGGCTATCTAAAAGGGGAACAATTAGACCAAGCATGATTCAGACCTCTCCTTCTGTTTTAAAAGAGGAAATGGGAAAGTTGTTGCTTCACTCACAACTGCATATTTACTCCCCCTCCTAACTAGCAACCACCAGAATTAAAATTTATGGTGTAGGGGAATGGCATATACATGTCCGAATCTATTTGAAGAGTTCATCTTATTGGTCTCATTGATTTTGTGGATTCCACATATGCGATCCACAAAATTCACGCCCCACTTTCGAATTTGCCTGAATTTTCCCCGAATACTCCTGGTTGGTGTATATATACTACATGATTTATATTTTCGTTGGCAAAGATTTCCATATTTTAGTAGCATCCATATCACAAATTTCACAGTTATTATGGCAACTGTCTGGAATGTGACGATCGGTGGATGTAGGATAAGGAAAGCTGTGCAAGTTACTATCATTCTATCACAATGAAAAGGCCTTTTTTTTTTTTTTTTTTCTCTAATCACTATCAAAAGAACCTATTTTCCGGGAAGATTTTTTGTTTTTTTAATCTACTAATTAGTAAATACTTCATTTGCAATAAGAAGATGCAACTGGTATAGCTAATCTTAAATTAGTTGGTTAACTACTAGAATATCTGAGTGTTATGAAAATTAAACAAAATCAACCAGTTAAACTGGTGCAACCATTAATCGATTAGGTTATTATTTCGGTTTGATTGTAAAAATTAAACAAATATTAAACCAGCCAAACCCAAAAACAAAAAAGTCATATTTGGTTAAAAAATCAGAAAAACACTATGAGTTGATGTCAGATCAATTTTACCTTTAAATATTAAAAACTTGAATTTGATTTTAAACTTTTTAAAATTATATTTGAGTTCTAAAATTTATTCCAATTTACAATTAAATTATAAATATATCTAATCTTTTAATTTAATTATTAAAATTAAAAAATTAATATACAATTAAATCTTTTTATAAATTTTTTTATTGAAGGTATTTAAAATTAACCATCGAAAATTATTTTTAATCACAATATACCGCATAAAATTGTCTTTTTTTTCAATTACTAATAAATAAATAAATATTTATTATTAAATACTAATCTTATTAATTTAAACTTTAGTTAAATCGATTAATTTTGAATTTATAACTTTTTTAATTCAATTTTTAAAACATCAGAATATCTCTCATCTTGTCCAATAGATTCAAACTTAAAATATCCAGTTTGAGAAATTAAATTCTTCACCACTAGAATTTCTCTTAAGTACATAGATTTTAATCTATTTCTCACGCCTTAGGTCTAATTTTGTCTAAGATCAACTGTGTAAATTGTCTATAAAATTTCACCTCTGATGTCACCTCAATCTCCATTTCTTTGCCATAAATATTAAAAAGAAAAAGAACAATTACCTTCGTTACATCAAGTAAGAAATGACAAATTTGTATTCTCTCAATAACAATAAAATATGAAAAGATATGACGAGATTGGAACCCCGCCCCCTTCCGACTCTTAACCTCTCAACAACTTCCTTCCCTATCTATTCCAAGGGTAAAAAGGGGAGAGGAAGAAGAAATATCGTTTTAGCCAGGGGCAGATCTAGAGTGGGTGAGGGGGCTAACCCCTCTTGGCATTATATATTTATATAGTATACAGTACGCATAAGTTACCATTTAACTTAGTGGTTAAGTTAGTCTTACCTCTCTCAGGCCATGGGTTCAAGTCCTAGAAATGCTATGGGTGTTTTTCAGTTCCCACTTATAAAATTTGTTCTGGACCAGTCACTAGTCTTAGCCGACACCAATAAAGGATTCACCGTCATTTTGCTAACGCAACAAAGCGTCAAATACAGGCCAAATGCCTCAAATATCACAATCTAATGAGAACGAGATGGCTACATCCACGGCGATCTCAACCAAGTTGTTGTCGATTTCATTTTCAATATGGGTAATGCCTCCTTACAGTTACGACTTCACAGGAGATGCGTTCAATGAAAAGTTTCCATTCCAAAAAAATAAAATAAAATTCATGGGAGATGGGAAAATCTATAATTGTCAACTATGGTAAGTAATATTATAGCACCGATGATAGGACAGGCTACCAAATGAAAAGACTATTGAATCTATTAAAAGGAATGTAGAACACCCCTAAACCTAAATGCTTTTATCACAGCACGGTTGTTATCTCTCAAGTATTTCTCTACCATAAACGGCTGTTTGAAGAGTTCTCTTGCTTGTGCAAATTCAGCATTCCCAACTGCAGTTGGATCCTTTGGAATGTAAGCTTGCACAATGTAAACTTGAACAAAGCAATTGCTACTAAACTCTGATTTAGCTACTTCTCTCATTCCGTTTCCAGTGCATCGTCTAGACAAGGAATCCAACTTTCCATGAGCAGCACTAAGTAAAATGCCCCCGCTCCGTAAAGGTGTCACTCTTGCACTCCTGTCCCAGGGTTTTGGCGAATGGGAAAAGAGAAGCAGGGGCAACTGACCATCTCAAGGCAACACCTGTGGCTCTACCTTCAACATCCTGGTGGACTACAAAACTCAAATTAATTCCAGCACCATTAATCTTTTTGCATTGAACATAGAATCTTCGTACAGATGGACCCATTTTCTTAGACCGCCCAGAAATTATGCTAATGTTTTTTAAGGAAGTCATGCCCCATTGGCTGCAAATGTCCAAGCATGTTGTTTAGCTTCATGTGGGAGAAAGATTTGTCACAATTATCTACCTGGGCAGCATCTGATATTTGACGCATGTTATCCCTTGCATGCATCAGAATTCCTCCATCATTGGACACATTACAAATCCTGAAGATGCCCACATTCTTTATAGACAGAAAAATACTAAAGCCCACAGAGGCAGAGTGACTTAATGTTTGAGTGCATGCCCGAGATAATTCAGGGTTCTTATTAGCCAAGTAAACTATCCCGAAAAGATTATCTTTTGAAACCATGGGTGGAACTTCTGGAGTATCATAAGTGGACCTCTCCTTGGCCTCAAGGCAGTTAGGAAGAAGGTTGATGGACTCACTTCCGGGACCATAGTGAGCTGCATATACTGCTGGATAAAAATCAGCTTCAAGTATGTCAAAATAGCTGGTTCCTTGTTGCCTTGGACATTTTACTTGGTGCTGCTCATGAAAAGTTGGATTCCTTATTTAGACGGTACACCGAAAATGGAATGGGAGAAGTAGCTAAACCAGAGTTTGGTAGCAATTGCTTTGTTCAAGTTTACATTGTGCAAGCTTACATTCCAAAGTGTCCAGCTGCACTTGGGAATGCTGAATTTATACAAGCAAGAGAACTCTTCAAACGGCCATTTATGGTGGAGAACTACTTGAGAGATAACAAATCTTCTGGGTTCACTTGATGAAACCCATGTAAACTATCTTTTCCTCTTCCTTTTGGATGTTTTTTAGGTGGAAGGACTCACGGGAAAGCTAAACATGCACAGAACAATCTCAAACATAACAAAAATCCTTCTTTTTTTTTTATTTTTTATTTTTTCGGCATAGCAGAACCTATCTGCACTGTCAAACCATGGCATAAATTTCCAGTTTGAGAAATTCACCATTCCAGGAATAATATGCCTAAGTGATCCTTTGAAGTCCAAAGAAATGGATTAATACTGAAACATCAAAAATGTGCCCTGGCAAAGTCAGGATAGACAAATTTTACAGAATCACTCATCAATAAGATAATCTAACCAATGTGTAGCCGAGGAATTTGATTTTGTAAACTTGTCCATGCAATAATTAAGAGAAATAAGATACAAAAAAAAAAAAAAGAACAAAAACTAGAACAGCTATCCTTTTACTGGATCTTAAAGACAAGTGGTCTCCACAACCACAGTACCCACAGTAACATCCAAAGTGCTATCAACGACTCTAATGGATATGGGGCGTTCATATTTTTCATTCCTTTCATACTGCCCGCCCCAGTGAAATACAATTTTTCTTTAGCGGCCTAATTTAGCAATTCAAATAATGTTAATTCAGGAGAAAGCAGTATTGCTTGGCCAAGCACAAGCAAAAATTTGTAGTTACTTGGCCAAACGGGCAGCATGGCACACTGGGTTCCTTTTTTTTATCCTCTTTTTTTTTTTTTTTTTTTTTTTGTCTTTCTTAAACTTTTAAGTGAAGTGTCCGTCAATTCAAATAGTCATATCGATCAAATTAATTTAATACAAACGGAAACCACCAAACCCCTTCCAAATGCATATATATTTTGTATAAATTTTCAAGTTATCCCCATTAAAGTTGTCCTACTAATTTTTTTCTGGCATTTTTTTATATTATCTTAAATTATATAGAATAAGATATGGTTAATGGTATAACAAATGAAAAAAATCATTCAAATATTTTAAAATATGAAAAATTAGGAGGCAGCGAACATAATTATAGTGTTTATTATTCCAAATGACTATTTTTTTAATATATATATATATATATATATATTATCTTTATTATTATATTTATAATATACAAATTTGCTAACTCCAAAATTTTTCCAGGACCCTTACCCATGAAAGATGATGGCTTTGAAATGGATTGGATTTGGACGTTCCATGCCTCTCTTACCGTGGATTTCCACGTCATTCCACCCTGTCCGTCCCATCGCCCTACAGTACTACTTTGTTCAAAAAATAGCTTGAGTACACAGACGGAGAAAAATGCCCCGACGAAGATGTATTTATGTTATGTGGATATTAATGATATTAAAATTTTAATTTTTTTATTTTATGATTTTCATTAAAAGTAATCACTTCAAATATTTATCATGACCTATATAATGTATAAAAAGCCGTTATTAATTTTTTTAGTTAGTTGTTACATATTTAATCAATTTTGTTGCACTTTAAAAAAAAAATTGAATTTAAAAATTAATAACAATAATTTTTTAATACAAATGAGATGAGGACAGGTCATTGATGCCGAGGATGTGTCTCTTTTTGGAATATGCTTATCACTTGATTGGCAGCTGAAGCTTCTTGTTAACTCATTGAAAAATCTAGCACAAAATCAACCCCTATAAAGTAGTCGGGAATATTATAGCCTCCCAATCATTCCCAGCAGTGTTCTTGGCCTGATCTTTTGTGGGTGTGCGTGTATGTATGTGAGGTGTGTGTGTGTGTGTGTGTGCGTGTGCGTGTGTGTGTGTGTGTGTGTGAGAGAGAGAGAGAGAGGCACATAGATATGGTGAGAGAATGGAAGGAGGCAATAAGAGGAATTGGCCCAGAAAATAGTGAAGGCTTTAGCAATGGAGTTTGGCTCTTCTGGGTGGCACTAGCCACTCTCTTTGCTATTACAGTTCTCATTTTCTCTTGTGCTGAAGGTGCATCCAAAGACAGAGCCTCTGCAACAAATGCCAATGCTTCTTTTTCAACCTGCGGTGCCGGTTGCGGTGGAGCCTGTGGCGGAGGCTGCGGTGGGGCCTGTGGTGGAGGCTGCGGTGGTTGACCGTGTGTTTTTTGAAGGAATCTTATATCTCTGTTAGGGGACTTTTGTAATGAAGCGTAACAAGCAGCTGAATTTTACAATGTAGTTAGAGACACTTGTAAGTCCCCTGTTATGCCTTTGGATTGCTAGGGTTTCAATTACAGCATGTTCCAATACATAATCCCCTATGTAGTTGCTTAGGCCCCTAGTTAGCTGAAACCATACCCATTACTTTCTTATCCAGATTCTTGGTCTGATTCACCCTGTCAAATTACACCTCAATTCCTGGTATAGTTGGTCTTGCTGTCCCCAACTTGGGAAAAACTCATTTTGTTGAAAATGATGAGTTCCTAGTATAATCGGTCTTGCAGTCCCTAACTTGAAAGAAACTCAATTTGTTGAGAGAAGGATGAGTATTGCTTGATAGATTTAGGATGCCTTTGCCATTGCTGTTTTAGTTTCTAAATTTGTGTTTTGAGTCGAATGCAAAATAATAATAATAACTATTGTGTTTAAAAACATCTAGATTTTGTGGTCAGTAAAAGTGCACTACAGTTCAAACTTAAGCTTGGGAAATATAGTGCCAATTTTGTTTAATGTTAACAGCATGGTCATGCGCGGTTACTTCGGTTTTGTTTTGCGGTGTTACTTCGCCGACTGCATCTACGAGGCTCGAGCAATGTCGAATAAACCCTCTATGGTTCACTAGACCTTTGTTTTCTTTGCTCAACACAGTTGATAATATCCTTTTCATAAGCCATTTCGACAATAGTATTCAGTATGTACTCTCTCTTTCCGGGCAAGGGATACGTATCAGTAGCTGCAGAATAATCATGAGCACCTCACTCCACTATTCAAGCCCCGAAGGCCTACAGAGGTGGCCACCAGGAAAGAGGAATGGTGGTTAACCTCTTCTCTCCCTTTATGCCCCATCCTTGATACGTATAGGATTCAATCCTCTTCTGCATATGATGAGACAGGAAAACCCTTCGAACAGATTAACAACCAGAGAATTACAATGCAATACAATGATAGCAGCCAGTCTTGAAATTACGCACAGATCCTGTTCTGATGCCACAATCGTTTAAGGAACAGAGAAATATGGTTGATAGTCGGTATCCCCTAAGCCTCATCCTCTGTTTAAAAATGGCAAGCACACGCAGGACATTTGAACCAATGAAAGGCAATTGTAAGACAACGAGTGCAAGCACCAGTAATGAAGAAAAATGTTGCTAGTCGACTCGATCAGCGACTGTTGGCCGAGACAAACCCCCAACATTGTCATTGTCACCGTAAATCATGCATTAGAAATATAATTACATGAATCATACTAGGAACGGTACGGGAAGCAATCTTTCTCCCTTGTTTCAATGAAGATTTTGGTTGTAGCTAAACTCAGTTTGGAGCATTTAACTTCAGTCATGATTCATGCAAGGGAGAAAAAAATGCTTTCACTGTTCATATGGACAGAGGTCCCGCGGTTCCTATGCGACCGGCAGTAGCCATGTGACTGGAATATGCCATCGGTCACTGAATTTGTACATATATGCATAGTAAGAAGGAAGGCTTTGCTGGGGAGCACATTAGTTGTCAGCAATTGCCTGGTGACAAATAAATCAAAATTCACATTCAGCGACTCTCCCTTATTTCAGTGGAGGAAATATCAACGCGGAATTTTTCAGCTGGTATTGAGATGAACATGTCTTTTAACATCTCTGGAATGTCAAAATTGTCGAGAACCTGCAAAATCATTCAACAAATCATATTGAAAAGGACTCCATGATGAGGATAAAGTACGTAAAGGCCAGACTTGTTTTGTAAGCCTTCAAGTGAACGCACCTTGAAAACACCATCTACATTACGGCCACCAACAAGGAAAGTGCAACCCGTTCTTTTGCATCCATCAAGCATCTCTATCATCTTCTCGTAGTCACCATCATAATATTTTGGCTGAAAAGCAGTAGAAACAATTAGTATGCATAACTTGAAGATTGAAGGATATAGGATACATCAGTGCACATGCTCTATTTGGCTTCTCTAACCTGCTAAACATAAGATTATAACAAGCAACAATTCTATTCTACATCCCACAGACTGCATAGAAATATTATAACTTTTACTAATCACTGAATGCTCAGAGGCACACAATCATGTCTCACAGAAACTGATAACAGATCAACAATTATAGCCACACTTTGTTCAGTGCATTAGTTCCAACATAATCATCTCACTCATACATCAATGAGCCTTGCTGCTGTGTCTGCACCAATAACAAAAGCACTGCCTGGGAAAAGCTCAGCTTTCTTGTAAAAATATGGCTGACTGGAAATAATCACTGCTTTTCCTGCCATTTAGAAGAGAGCTCATTAATGGATCACACAAATCAAACTAGCACTAGCATCATTTCACACAATTTGGTTATCACAATCCACATTTAAATTGCTAATGAACAGGAGAAAAAAAAAAAAAAGTAGAATGAAAACGAAGGCAAACCAGAGGTAAATAACTCATAATTCTTCATAGGAGTTACCGAATCAGACCTCGGTAAACTTTTGAAGACAAAGTAGTAAATTTGAACACCTAATGAGACAGAAAACTAAATTTCATTTCTGTCAATGACAATCATATCACAGCAACAAGCACAAATAATACTATCGAGGGCATTTTAGTATACAAGACTCTCACACTCAATAGTCTGAGGAAGGATCAAATGTACACCCTTACCCCTACTTTTACAAGATTGTTTCCGTGATTTGAATTTATAAACTCCAGATCACAATAAAGTAACAATACCGTTATGCAAGGCTCGCCCTTGTAAATGATGCTATTAAATGCCTTTCAATTATGCAAGAAAGTAGAACAAAGATTAGAGATAGGCTACTTCATAGTAAAGGCATTATTTGAATTCTATCTATACTTATTCTGCCAACACATGCAACATTGTACATCGTCATTGAGTCAAGTGTGACCTTAATGCGCAATACTGTTCCCAGTTCTACAACCTCTTCCACAAAACTATGCTCCTCATTGCAAGTGTTCACATGAAAAATAACCATATACTGACATATGCAATGTATAGAGCTCAAACAAGATAAAAGTTATCAGCCTCACCAACTTTCTCAAATTGCTTGACACGATTTTGGATTTCCAATATTGAGAGAGGAGGTTTGTCAGCATTTACAGCAGATATTTCAAAGCACGGCCATCCATTGCCGCAGATGCTACATAAAAATGAGTTTAAAAGGTAAAGCATTGTGTATTCACTTGCATTTGCACAGCCGACACACTTCCATGGTCAAAACACCAACTTCCATAAAATGCCAAACCAAAACACTATGTTTTCAATATGACTGCAGACTTGAATTAAAAAAAAAAAGAAAAGAAACATTCCCAAAATACACATTTCTAGTACCCAATTACCATACCTAGTTGCAACTTCTAGAAGCTTGATGTGACCATCATGTAATGGATTAAATGAACCTGGAAGTATTATCTTCCTCTCTTCATTTGAAGGATTTGTCTCTGCAAAACAGACGTTAAACATTAAGTAATGGAGAACGGTGCACCTGGGACTAGTTCAGCTCAAAAGAATGAACCATACCACTTGAAAATGTATAAATCTTGAAGCATATCTGCCCATTTATAATTTGGTCTAATTCTTGTTCTTCAGTAAACTGCTTCTCACAATCATGAGACACATCAGAGTCAGTCAAATGAGATGGAAAAGTTGCCTGAACTTTGCATGCATTCGCAATGGCCTACATGAGAAGAAGGGAAATTTGTTATTAAAATGTACCATGCAATGACCAGAGATAGAAACATCTCTAGAAATGATGCATAGACTGAAATCAAGCATGCCACATCTTGCAAAGGAATACAATCAGAAACAGATAGAAAACATACAGTTTATACTAGTTTTTGAAAATTACCCCTATTTTTTTCAAATTTGTCCCCCAGTCATTTTCTTTTAACCATGAGGTGACATCATCTGCTAACTCTAGAAAAGGTATGCCTTATATCAATGTTTTAACATTGCCCACTTAAAGTTTTTCTTTTTTCTTTTAGCCCACCTCTTTTAACTATTTAGAGATTTATTTGTAAATAGAAAATATACAAGTGGCAAGAATAAAACATAACATTTTAAAACCTTAACTTCTAACATTTATATTTTTAAGACCTAAGTGTCCATGGAGCACTTTAGTGCAAGAAACTAGTTTACAAAATATTTTTGTTGCCGCTACCAACAGGAAAGAACTATTGAACTTTTGTCCTTTTGGTTTAATATTAATAGCTATATTACAAGTATACAAGCATAAGATGAATAAGGTGTGATCCATTCAAGGAAATAAATTTCATAAAGTGACACTTCAATATATTGGGACCTTGGATCTGCAATGATCTTATCATTAGTCTAGCAATGAATGCATGACGGATACCCTTTGCCTACACTAATGTAAATTTCTAGGTCCTCCATTTCATGCAGCGGGCCTTATGAATGAAAAAAATAAAAAAAACTTTTTTATAGCCCAAAATTGTCGTTGGGGTATATGAGACCATATAAACATTGGAAATTAAATTTATTTAAGTCACACACCTTCAATAGCAGATGACTTGAAAGGGCATCTTCTTGCTCCCGAGTTCGCAAACCCTAAATTGAACGAGTAGAAAATGTGATGTCAATATATCAAGTTCACACATTCAGAACCATTGTTCTAGTTGTTTTTCACAAATCCTAAGTCTATTTAAATATATTGAAATGTGATATTAAATCTATGTAAAAGAAAGAGAGAAAGAGATCCTCTATTTTACCTTTGACAAGGTTACACTAGATGTCCAAAGTCGGTCAAATGTTCTTGTTGACAAGTGAAACCTATACATAACAAAGGAAGAAAGTTAAGCGGAGCCCAAGATAACCAAGGAGTCACACATTGCAAAAAACAATCAAGCGCCTAGATTACTTGAAATAATCAAAAGGTGGCACTTGTAGAATTTCACAGGTATGTCTGAACCAAAAGTTTTCCAAAGCTAACAACTAGAATAAAGCATTTGAATAGACAAAAAGAAAAATATTAGTCATTAAATATATTTATTTTCCCAAAAAAACAAGGAACTCCAACGAGCATAGCTTGCATCATATTGGAAAACATTACAAAACTAAACATGGAAACAAAACTCAAGAGACAAGTATATGATACTAGAGATGAAAATAGATGACAGGAACAAACATCATCTCAAACATGAACAAATAACATTAACAACAACAAAACCACCTTAATACCAAATTCAATTGCAAAGTCTTCTAACAATTGAACAAAAATTCAATACTCATATACAAAGTTTACAATACCTATGATCCCCACGTTTGGGCCACGAACTTGCGAGAGAGCCAGTGAAACCCACACCAACAACAGGAGCACCTAATCCAACACAAGAAACAAAGTCCCCCTTAAAACTTAAACATCAACAAGCCTTTTAAATCAATTTAATCAAATGGGATTTCTATTTTTTGTGGGTCTAATTACCAGGCCCAGACAGCTTAAGAGCACGATTGTAAGCCAACAAAGCCATTTCCTCTGCAGTCTGCTGACTACAATAATTAGCAGGAATCTGAAATACCCCACCAAAAAAAGAAATCAAACGAAAAAATTCCCAAATAAGATTAATTCAATTCAAAATGATTTTTCAATATAAATAAAGAACCGGACAAGAAACGAAGCTAATCCATCAAACCTTGCCGAGCAATTGGATCATGGACATTCGGGAGTAAGGAAGCACTACTTCAAGCACAGTATTTGTAGCTCCTGGAACGGACATTAGCCAACCCACCGCCTAATCAACCAATCAATTAAAGATTAAACTAATTGATTAGCGATTTAATTAAATTCCGCCGACCTCGGACCTTGTGTTTAAACGTTGCGGGTCCTAAACCCGGATGAAAGAAGAGAGTCAAACCTTTATTAGTGAGATAATTACTTAGTTAAGAGCGTTGAGATGAGAAAGAGAGAGAGAGAGAGAGAAAGAGACCTGAGAGGCGCCGCCGGAGAGGTAGAGGACGGCCTGAGTGGAGGAGGAATGTATGGCTTCCACCAGACTTCGGAGACCGGCGTCCATCATTTTTCTTCCCCTCTAACGGGTCGGGCGATGGGCCACCGTTTCTTTCTTCCTTCGGTCCCCGCACGACACGCTGCCGTTCATTGAATTGTTTATATATTTTATTATTATTATTATTTATTTTTTTGGGGGGGGTTAATTATTGAACAGCAGAATAATGCTGCCAACTAGTAAGACTTTTTAAGGTTGTTTTAGTAAGACGATTTATATTAAACATAGTATGTTTCAATAATATTCTATTTTATATGTGAACTATCTAATACACGTGTTTTTTTTTTATTCATTGGAATTAAAATTTATATTTTATAAAAATTTGAGAAAAATAAGATTTAAATGAGGTATTTTTCAAGGTATTTTACTTTTGTAGCCAATCAAATTAAAATTTTAATTAACTATGGGATGTATTTGATTTTATACTGTGTCATATAATTTTAAAAAATAGTATAATTTTTAACATATGTAAGTTACTCTATTTAAAAATTCTACCCTTTTGTGCCCTAAATTAACTTTTGCCGAAAAAACAGTTCAGACCAATTTTGCCCATATTGAAATTAGAAGGTAACAGAAAAAGATATAACCCACCCCCATCAATTCCATCCCCAAAGTCATACACACCACAAACAACTCCTCGTATACTTCTATTTTACAATTTTCCATACAAAATTCTAGATTTAATACGTCTACCAGTCCAAAACCTCCTGCCATTGTTACACCAACCAATGTGTCCCACGTCCAGGCTACCATCTATTGTTCGCGGAAACACAACATTCAAGTGAGAATTCGAAGTGGTGGACACGACTACGAGGGTCTTTCTTATGTTTCTCCTCTTCCATTCGTCCTCATCGATTTGATCAACCTTCGAGCAATCAATATTGATGTAGCCAGCAACACTGCATGGGTTCAAACCGGAGCGACGTTAGGAGAACTTTACTACCGGATCGCGGAGAAAAGTAAAACTCTTGCCTTTCCAGCAGGTGTTTGCCCGAGTGTAGGCGTTGGTGGCCACTTCAGTGGAGGAGGGTATGGTGTGTTGTGGCGTAAATATGGAATGGCTGCAGACAATATAATTGATGCGCACGTAATTGATGTCAATGGCAGAATTCTAGATAGAGCATCGATGGGAGAACGTGTATTTTGGGCGATTCGAGGCGGCGGAGGCAATAGCTTTGGAGTTGTTATTGCTTGGAAAATAATGTTGGTTCCAGTTCCACCAATCGTGACAATATTCTCAATCCCAAAAGCATGGCAACAAAATGCAACAAAACTTGTTCATCGATGGCAGTACGTGGGGGACAAGTTTCATAAGGATTTACTGCTTCGAGTGCTCGCCAGAACAAGCAGTCCTAGCCCCAACAATGGAAACGCAACATTAATATTCGATTTTTAATGCTTTGTTTCTAGGTGGGGTTGATAGGCCAAATGCATTGACGCAAGAGGGCTTCCCTGAACTTGGTTTGACCAAAAAGAACTGCGTTGAATTGAGTTGGATCGAAGCACAAGTCAACTTTGTTGCCTTCTCGGCCGGATTGCCACCCGTTAATGTCAATGTCTCTTTGGCTACATTGCTTAATAGGAATTCACCGTTACATGGCAGTTTTAAAGGAAAATCAGAATGTGTGACAAAGCCCTTGTCCGAACGGGCAGTTTTATTGCACATCGTTGTTGCCTAATTGTTGGCGACTTCGTTTAGCCCCTGAGAATGGTTAGTTACCCTTTTGATCTATATAACGTGTTCTTCTAATAAATTATATTAGGACTTAATTTATTATGTGGCATGAAGAAATAACTCTTTTTTTTTTTAATAAGACTGTGATATATTATCTTTATTTAAAAAAAAAAATCGTTATTAATTATTTCTTATTTTGTCATTCATTTTTCATGAAAATTAAGTTAGAATATGATGCGAGTAAAACCCATTTTGCAAATGTATATGCCCCCTAAAAATTAAAATTCTCAAGTTTTCCTTAGTTTTTTTTTTCTTAGATTGACTTCTCTATATATTTTTGCTTTTGTTTCTCTTTTTTCCTATATACCAAAAAAAAAAAAAAGACAATTGGCTATGTACTCAACGTGTTTGTGGATTTGGATTCTAATTTCATGAGAACAAATAAATGCGTTCTACAATTATATGATCTGAAAGATTTATGAGTGGGAAAAATTATATATATATATAATCATATGAGTGGAAAAAATTATTTATTTTTTATAAAAATTTTATTATTATTAAAATACTATTAAATTTAAATAAAATTTTTATATTATATCTCAAATTACAATAACTTATTTTTTTTATCAAAGTATATATTAATTTAAAAATTTAAATCTAAATTAATAAAAATATTTAATTAATAATTAAATTATTAAGGTATATTAATATGCATTTATGTACTACGGACTTTTATAAATATATTCCCTCGTTCACACAAAACTATTTACCATAGAAAATTGTGAGTGGCCCCCCTCCATCGGTCGATTCAGTGCCCTTTTTCTCGTCACATCCCACATTAGTCTCTTTGTCGGTTCCATTTTTCTCTCCCAAAGCGGGTGAAAACACCATAGATCCTCGCAAATTACCTCGATTCCAAAGCTAACCCAAGCTACGGGATATTTGGATATTAACTTTTTGCTGTAATAATTTCCTTGATTCCAAAATCAAATTAAACATTTTTTGGGCCATATTTGCCAAACAAAATTTAGAGCAGAAAACGGGGAATTGATACCAATGGAGCCATTTGCTTGGAAGTAGGGCACATGTCTAAACCCAAATCCCAACGAGATAAAATGCTTTATTTCTCAGCTCAACTTAAAAGACAAAAAAAAAAAAAAAGAGAGAGAAAATAAATAATAAACATAAACAACAATACCTTAGACTGTGGACAAATGAAAGTGGTCAACATTTTAAAGAACCACGTCCACGCCAAACCAAAACCCAGGGTAACGAACAAGACCTTCGGGGATCCCAACTAAGAGGCAACGATCCCCTTGCAGAAAATAAGCAACCAAGCTTGAGATTATCAATTTTCCGGATCAACTCGTAAACCTAGGCCACCAATTCCAAGCAGAACAGCCATCGCTTCGTTCCACCGCCATTCATGTGAGCCCTCACTTTTATTATTTATTATTATTATTATTTCGAGCAAAATAGAAATTTAAAATTTAAAATTTTAAAAATAATTCTAATATTATTTAAATTAAAACCCTCATATATTTTTTTAAATGTCATCTAATACAAAAAAAAAAATGTTGACAATACTTAACAATGAGTTAGAACCTTTGTAGCATTTGGAGGCTGAAGAGTTAACTTTTTTCTCTACAAACTACTAGATATACTAACAATCATCTTGCTTTAAAAAAAGTTTGATGGTTAGACTGCACACATGATTGGCATACGAAGTTCTCAAGTGTCGAGCGTAAGCCCAAATTATTTTTGTATCAATTAGTTCCAAATAACATTTGAATTTGAAGAGTTTAAAGGTAAAATTACTTCATTGTTACTAATTAAAAGTTAATTCATTTATGAACTCTAGGTTAGTTGAGATGGCCAGTGACTAAGACATTTTATTGAGATTGTGCGAATAGACTGTTTAGTTTGTTCAATTTGATTTTTCTAGAAATAAAAAACTAGTAAAATTAAAAAAATCTCTCCCTTTTTTTTTTTTTTTGTAAGGCCCCACAAGAAAAGCCCCTTTTATACGACAGGCCAACAAGCTCTATGTCCTCTTCCCCTGCATCAAAGATGGTAATAAAGTGACTGACAAAAAAACTAAATAAATGATAATAAAAGTGGCAAAAAGTCTAGGGTGGTGTGGGCCCTCACCTAAAATTCCCAAGCCCCACTCTAGTAAAACGGCTACTTCTGTAGCTCACGTCTCAATTTATCGCAAAAAATAAAAAATAAAAATAAATAAATACATATAATATATATATATATATATATATAATCGTGCCTTTTTTTTTTTTAGTGGAATTATAATCTCCAGCTCCAGGACGAAGTGCACTGTATTATCACGTGGTGGACACTTCGAGAGTTGTATTTGGGTCCCACTACACTAAAGTGCTTCTAATTACCGCCTGATCTGGCAGTGTTGGCCTGATCGATAACAGTCAAGGATTCCAGCTGCAGAAAGTTTCCATCTGATGTTCCCATTTGATCAATCTTAAATTGTATAATAAGATATTAGAGGAGTAATGATTGGCTTTTTTACCACTCGAGCCTAACTAGTTGTCGGGGTTTTTTTTTTTTCAAAAAACTAATTTAAATTTAAATTTTTATATTATTATTAGTTTTTTTTTCATAAATGAAAATGTATAAAGAGTTGAGTTTTAATTTAGTTAATAAAAAATAATTTTTTATAAGAGAAATTAAATTAAATGTTCATGAATAATTTTAAATTTTAGTTTATTTTTATATTAATTAATATCTTTTTAATATATTATTGGCTTTTTTGGCTGGCGGCGCGTAGTGACCCTAATCATGGCCTGTCCCAACTCAGTGGCACTGCCAATTTCAATCCTCGCCGTTCCTTTTTCCATATATTTCTCGCCGTTGATTTTGCATGCATTTTCACCGGACTATCAAAAGTTAGGAAGAACAGGAGAAATGTCATGCAAATTCTAAATATCCCAATGAGACTCGTAAATAAAATAAAAAATTTTAAATTTAAACAAATAAAATTAAGTCTAGCAAAGGTAATGTTATTGGCGGATCAAACTTTCTTTTTAGTTTTTTTAATGGACGGTTACGAACAACGGTTTTTAAAGGTTAGAGTAACGATTTTGGTCTGGTAATAACAAAAATTGATCCGGCGATACTTGAAACCCACGACCTCCCCCAGGGCATATTGGGACTTTCAGTCTTCCAACATAAAACTTAAAATGAAATATTACATTTGAATTTCACATATTATTTATAATCAATTTTTTTTTATAAATCAACTGAGATAAAAAATAAAATAAAATAAAATAAAATTGTGAATAACCTTTAGAAGCCATAACCTTTAGAAGCAAAATTTACTATTTTGAGTTTCTTACGCATTAGGGTACAGTAGAAAAGGAAAATGAAAGTTCATAGTCTATGATAAAATGAAATCACAAAATTAAGATTTTTATTGTGATTTTAAGCTAACCCACGCAGCTTCTTATAATATCGACTAATAGATTCGATAATAGAATTTTACCAATGATAATTTTTTACTGACATATTTAAGCTAACATACCATCTTAGCTTAAACTTGGTAGTATATCTATGCCTTATAATTCCTTCTATTGAAACGACATAAGTTTTGGTCTCAACTTGATTGCAATCTGGTCCTTTCAAATATGTGTTATTATCTCAATGACATAATCTACTCTGCAACTACGAATGTAACTTACATTACATTTAAAAAATAATAATTATTATAACAATGGGTGTGCGAAACCTTAAAACCCAAAAAAAAAAAAATGTATGTCAAGTTTTGGTAAATGACATTAATTGGTGAATTTAAATTTGTTGGATTCTTGTTTTCTCAAAATTATTTGTATTTGAGACATTAAAATAATAAAAAAAAGAAATCTTTTTACGCACAAATCTCAAAAAAAAAAAAAATCACGTGTGTCCTTTTATTTGATTTTGAGGATTATGTAGAAAATTAAAATATCACGATAAATTCACGACACCAACTGGTACCGTTGGCAGTGGCGCGCCATTACGGGACATGGGGTAGATCCTAATCGTCCTATGATCCATGAGCGTGGATTGGTCCGTCCTCTCGCCATCATCAACCTTCTTTTTCTTTCCATTTTGTTGTTTTTATTTCTTCTTTTTCCTTTTTTTTTTTATATTTATTTTCACTTCCCAAAAATTATCTATCTTCCCAAGGTCCCCCTAAGCAAGGCTGCAAACTTTACCATTCTTCAACACTCCCATACTGCCGTTCCCACGCAATCTCTCTCAGTCTCTCTCTACTTTCCTTTTCATACTCTGCCTTGTCCATTCATGTTCACTCGTTCTATCTCTCTAATCGCCAATTTTGCCCCCCTTTTTCCTCTCTCTCACTCTAGCTTTCTTCGTTCTCACCTGGCATTTTGGTGCTGAAAGGTAAGCTCTTTAGAACCCTGAAGTTTTGATCTTTAGACCAGTAGTCACTGTTTTCTTTTTTTTGGGTTCAGGACATGTTCTCTTTGATTTTGCTGGTTCTTGTTCTCTGTAATGGTTTAGTGGGTTCTTTGAACAATGAAGGCTATGCACTCTTGTCGTTTAAGCAGTCTGTTTCTAAAGACCCATATGGGTGTTTGAGTAACTGGAACTCTTCGGATGAGGACCCTTGCTCCTGGAATGGGGTTACATGCAAGGAGCAAAGAGTTATGTCCATTAGTATTCCAAGGAAGAAACTTGTTGGGCTTCTTCCTTCTGCTTTTGGGTCTCTCTCTGCGCTAAGGCATGTGAATTTGAGGAATAATATGTTCTTTGGTAGCTTACCTTCTGAGCTCTTTCAAGTTCAAGGGTTGCAAAGTGTGGTGCTTTATGGTAATTCTCTATCTGGGTCCTTGCCAAATGAGATTGGCAGGCTTAAGTACCTTCAGACCTTTGATTTATCGCAGAATCTCTTCAATGGATCGATACCCACATCAATTGTTCAATGCAAAAGGCTTAGGACCCTTATTCTTAGCCAAAACAACTTCACTGGTCCTCTGCCACATGGTTTTGGCACTGGTTTGGTTTCTCTTGAAAAACTTGATCTTTCCTTCAATAAATTTAATGGTTCAATCCCTGCTGATATTGGGAATTTGTCCAGCCTCCAAGGAACTGTTGATTTGTCTCATAATCTCTTTACCGGTTCAATCCCTGCTAGCCTTGGAAACCTTCCAGAGAAGGTTTACATTGATCTAACTTACAACAATTTGAGTGGTCCAATACCCCAAAATGGTGCTCTAATGAACAGAGGACCAACTGCATTTATTGGCAATCCTGGGCTCTGTGGCCCTCCATTGAAGAACCCATGTTCTTCAGATACTTCTACTGCAAGTCCACCTTCTTCAATCCCTTTTTTCCCTGGTAACTCTCCGCCTCATGCTTCTGATGGTAATGGTGGGATGAATGAGAATGGGAGGGGAATAAGTAAGACTGTTGTTATTATGATAATTATCAGTGATGTAATTGGAATCTGCCTTGTTGGGCTGCTGTTTTCTTACTGCTATTCAAGAGTTTGTCCATGCAGCAGACACAAGGATGAAAATGGTTATGTTTGTGAGAAAGGAGGGAAGGGAAAAAGGGATTGTTTGTGTTTTAGGAAGGATGAGTCTGAGACTCTGTCTGAAAATGTGGAGCAGTATGATCTTGTGCCACTGGATGCACAGGTGGCATTTGATTTAGATGAGCTGCTTAAGGCATCAGCTTTTGTTTTAGGGAAGAGTGGAATTGGAATTGTTTACAAAGTTGTGCTTGAAGATGGACTTACTTTAGCCGTGAGAAGGTTGGGTGAGGGGGGCTCTCAAAGGTTTAAAGAATTCCAGACAGAAGTTGAAGCAGTTGGAAAGCTAAGGCACCCAAACATCGTAACTCTCAGAGCCTATTATTGGTCTGTTGATGAGAAGCTGCTAATCTATGATTATATACCTAATGGAAGCCTTGCGACCGCACTTCATGGTAAGTTTGAGATGCAATTGCCAAATTGGAAGATGTACCTCATTTCTTTACTGATTTGATTATTTTGTTTTCTAAATGAACTTTTTGTTCTTCCTGTCACTCTCATGATTTATTTAGTCTGTTTTGGCTTTTTACTATTGTCATCAGGGAACGCTGGTATGGTGTCTTTTACACCGCTATCATGGTCTGTTCGGTTGAAGATCATAAAAGGGATTGCTAAAGGCTTGATTTTTCTGCATGAATTCAGCCCCAAAAAATACGTTCATGGAGATTTACAGCCAAATAATATACTTCTTGGACAGGACATGGAACCAAAAATAGCTGATTTTGGACTTGGGCGCCTCGCTAATATTGCCGGGGGTTCACCTACCCTGCAATCTAATCGAATCACTGCAGAGAAACAAGAAGAAAGACCACAAAAGATTGCACATGGTTCAGAAGTTGCTATGATTTCATCTTCAAACTTGGCATCATATTACCAGGCTCCTGAAGCACTTAAAGTTGTGAAACCATCACAAAAATGGGATGTCTATTCTTATGGGGTGATCTTACTTGAAATGATCACTGGAAGATCACCGGTGGTACTTGTGGGTAACTCAGAGATGGATCTTGTTCACTGGATTAAGCTTTGCATTGAAGAGCAGAAACCACTTTCAGATGTCTTGGACCCTTACTTAGCTCCGGACGAGGATAAAGAAGAGGAGATTATTGGAGTTCTGAAGATTGCAATGGCTTGTGTTCATAGCAGCCCCGAAAGGAGACCTACAATGAGGAACATCTCCGATGCTTTGAATAGATTGGTCATATCCTCTGATCGATGAATCTAACGAAACATCAAATCCAATGCTTAAGAGATTCTTGACTCCTTTTTTTTTTTCTTTTTTTTTTAACTCGGAGTAGGGGTTTGAACTTTGACGATGTTTGTTCCTGGCATTTTCAGTAAGAGATGTACTCCTTGACAATTGAAGCAGTGTAAAAGGCCAGCTAGTATCCTTCGCGCGTTCTTTATAGGATTCTTGTATTTGTCGAGGGTTTCGCAAAATATAAGATAGGCTTGCTATGAGAGCATGCGGCGAGTTTTCTCCGAGTCTGTGTTTTTAGTATGTATGTGAAAGAATGTATTTATTTTCTCGTTATTATTGCAGACCTACCGTCTCTCTGTTACCTTTGTGGCATCTTTTGAATCTTTCTGTAGTGAAAAAATACCACCATTCAGGCAATGAAGCGTAGAATTCAAGGAACATTATAGATGATTGGTGGCTATCAGCGTGAGTGTTTTCTTGCAGAACGATTACGAGACCAGAAATAATTTCCTGCCAAACCGCTTATGTGCTCTCCGATACATAAGTAGACCTAAACATCATCTAGCGGGGTTCTTGCACGATGAACTGTGTTCAAGCCGGAAGGGAATACTCTTGGTCATGAATTGCTGTAAGACAGAATGCCTCGCGGCTCGCCAACGCCTTCTCCGTTAGAGACGCCACCGTAAACTTGACAAGTCTGCACTGTTGCATGCATTTTTGCGAGAGTACATAATTAATTGCGATATTATACATCAGATAATTTAAAATATATAATTAATAATTATTACGATATTATAATACGAGAATTTATGTTTGTTATGCATCCTATTTGTTTTTCTCATTTGACAATCTGTCAAATAGATGTATCGTTAGCTAAATATAAATAAATATATAAGAAATTTTTATAATTTTATATTATCTTATTACGTATATTTTATATACTCTATAAAGTATTATTTATATATTATAAAATATTTTTTATATAATATAAAAATATTTTTCGTTTCCGTGTGTCGGCACAAAATTTTCTTTGTATGTGAATCAATGCTTTGGCCATTTCTCCCGTTGGAAACGACAGTATACATTGGCTAAGAGTTCGCAGATTTTATTATAGAATTGTACTGTACCAAATCGCCGTGCCCCCACCACCGTTGTACCGTTACAGATTTTACTAGAGAATTGTCCTGCACCGAATCCCCACGCCTTAACATCTTATGTACCGTTCATTTTCTTCGTGACCGCTCCATATTATATTTAGTTTCAGGGTATTTTCCACCTGTCTTTTCCTCCGGCAGAACATAATTGGAAATGGTTGGTTTTGTAGCTTTCCAACCATGTCGGGCTAATAAAGAGGGTGGGACTCCACTAATCGAAGTTTTGTATTTTCGATGGACCACATGAAAGCATTACATCTATGAGGTCCATGTAGATACACGGCCAATGAATGCAAATTTATGTTATATCATTATTTTATATATATATATATATATATATATATATATATATATATTTGAAGTCCGTTCAAATTCAACCAAAAATGGGCCTGGGACCTCATATGGATCCCTCTTTTTTTTGGAAAAAAAAATAAATATAAATATATATATACAAACAAGTAGTATAGATGAACATAGGTATCAATTTTATGCACATTAAATTTTTTTAATAATTATATACACACTTTATCATATTTTATTTTAACAGTATATACATTATATATTTCTTATAAAAAAAAAATTAGTAAAACTCACGTGAACCCATATCGTCAGTGTCTCTTTTCCGATGACTAACCCGTCCCCCAACCCGTCTTAACCTTTTTTCACCCGCTTAATTCACTAAATGTAACTCTCCGTATATTTATGAACCGCAAAAAGAAAGTTCTTAGCTGTGATTATTCATGAATTATTTTTTTTTGTTTTTTTTTTTCTTTAAAAACAGAGGGAAGATTCTCATTGGAACAAATGTCATTGGTCAATTAATTTTTTATTAAATTTTATTTATTTATAAAATTAATTTAAATATAATTAATTTATGTTTTTGTTATTGTTATTGTCAAGTATATATAAAAGTGTATAGAAGTAAAAGAAAAACTAAAAAACAGTACAATTATCTTCGAATAAACACAACTCCTTGTCTATCACCGACTCCGACCGCAAAAACATTGAATGTCGTCCAAATAGCACTGCTAAAGGATGAGTCCTACTATGAGGATGACTGACCACCTGCAATGCTTCCAGTAGGTCAGTTTCAAGGATCACTTGCCTATACCCCGGGTCCCAGATGAGCTCCATGCCTCTCCTGATGCCCAGGAGTTCAGCCATCGTGTTAGTGGTCTCTCCAGCTGGAGCCATGAGGTCCCCCTTCCATATTCCAAGTTCATCACGTTATCACACCACCAAGCCCGCACCAATGAAAACTACAACCAGTGTTGCATTCCACTCACCCACGAGATGGGAGCTCCCAGCCCACTAAGCGCACGGGCGGCCTGCTCTTGTCACCTGGCACCGGCTGGCCAGCACGACAAATATCCTCCATCAAATCATTCACATGCTTCACCTGACAAGAGATTGCATATCGTTGTTGCCTGATTGTTTGCTACCTAGTTTTGTTCTCACAAAATTAACTCACTAGTTATTCCCCCTATTTTCATGGCTGTAATAATGGGTGACAGCAATGACTTCATGATTTCCTTCCTAAGATACAGACCCCGAAAAGGTCTATCTACGCAAGAATATGTGTCCTATTTGCCTTTATTATTATTATTTTTTTTTTTTTTTTACTAGTGACTATTCTTTTTTTCTTTTTCCTAACAACTATTTTGTATTTAGTGGCACTCATAGGCAGCAGCTCCTGTGTACTGGAGATGAATCAGAAAACCCCAGTTATCTTGATAAAATAAAATAAAATAAAATATGAGATATCTCAACTTTTTGTTTCGGCCACAACAATAATTAATCTTTTCTCTCGATTATATGCTTTGGTCATATAACAAGAAGAACTCGTCCCTCTTTGCCGAGTCAATTAAGGGGGGCATACAACTTCAAGCAACATGGCAGTTAACTATTTCAATGCTCACATGGAATCCAGCTTATTTGTTGCAGCTAAGCCAAAGTTTACCAATAAAAAAAGGAAGAAAAACCTTTTTTTAGAGTCATATTAGAGGTACCGAAAATTTTACTCGATTTGTTTTTTCTACTTGGAGAAGGAGGGCATGGCATGAACTAATAATTCTAACTTTTGGTTTTTAATTGCTTAAATTCTTGAATGGAATACGGGTGACAATTGTAAAACACGCTACTCCACTTAATCGAAGGACTTTGTTCTGCAACTCGTCTGGGAACGCAAGGAGCTAGACTGGAAACCAAATCAGAATCGGACTGGAATCGAAACTGGAACTAAATTGATGAGTAATTAGAATTAGAATTAGAACTAGAACTAGATAAAAAAGAGAGAGAGAGAGAGAGAATTGAATTGTCTAAACGCAGTTAAGTGCTGATTTCTTCTGACCATGGAACCAAAACCAGAACCAACCGACCTATGTCTGTTGCCGATACGGTGCTTTAGTGACCCAATTTTCCATTATACAAAAATGAAGAAGAACTTCTAGTAATAGATTTAATATTCCTCTCGTTATTCATTTCTTTACTCCTCCTAATTACAAATATTCAGTGTTCCTTGCAGCCCACAAAGCCTTGCCTCTTCTGCCACTTACAAGTTGGACTTTTCGGATCTGTTAAGTCCAGAATGTGCTGGGTTGGACTGGGCTAGAAGGGACTGGACCCAGTAAACACCTTATTTTGCAAGGCAACTTGTGGAAAGTTATTGCCAAAAATAATAATAATAAATATATATATATATATATATGAAGAGGTAGTCCTTAAAAAGAAAATAAAAAAAATAATATAATAAAAATTTAGACCTTTTTATTTGAAGTATTAGGTATGGAGAGGTTTTTTTTTTTTTTGGGAATTTGACACTGGGGCCCAATTAGAAAGAATGCAAGTAATAATTTATTAAGAAATATTTTAATAATTAAAAATTTAAATTTTTATTTGAAAAATTCTAGATTTTAGTTTTACAAATAAGATACTAATAAATTTTAATCATAAAGAGGAGAATTATAAAGAGATTGTTATGTCAGTGGTCTAGTTAGTAACTTTTAGTCGGTTAGAGATTAAGTAACCGACACATGTGGGTCCTTGAAGCACCGAAGGGTCAAACACCATAATCCTCCATTTTGGAGGATGAGAGGAAGGTCCTGAGATTCGATCTCCGACCTCACCTCCTTAAGGGTCCTTGAGGTGGCCAGCCAGGCTAGCTGGCCTGTCCTAAAGTATACTAGCTGACCATTTTCCAAAGTGAAATCTCATTGCCCAAGCAACCTTTTTTCATTCTTACATAGTGACATGAGAGTGCCACAGAAAAGATGCTAATAAGAAGACCAAAATGAATACGGTCTAGGAAAATTCTGATGAGCGAGGAGAAGAGGTTCATTTTTCCGCGCAATCCTTAGCCGCTTCACGCGTTCTGCAAACTCCCTGCCAAGATTCCAATTTCGACCCATTAAAGTTTATACCATTGTGTATCAACCAAACATCAAAAAGAAAAAAAAAAAAGTTAATAATGCATAAATGACATACTGGTAAAGGACCTACCTCCAAGGCACATCGCCAACAGTCCTCCAGTTCTCCTCCCTGTCCTTATAAAACAGGCAGAAATCAGATCCTGCCTGGAACAGCCTTAACCCAGATGCAGATTGACTTCCTGAAACAATCAACGTTAATCGAGTCATGCTTCTTAGTTTCAAAGGAGAAAAAAAATATCATGCTCTGAGAATTTTGATACATACCAAACATGTCTTCAAGTTGAAAGGCAAGACTTGAGTAACCACCATGGTCCAGCATGCAAATTTTCCTGCCAACAATTACTCCATCCATGTTTACCTTCACATAATCCCATCTCTCTTTGCTCTGGACACCTTTCACCTCCTTATCACCAGCTTGCGCTATAATTCTCTGATTTCCTGAACTTGACTGTCTCAATGGTGGTTTTGCCTGTGGCCTGCCCATCAGGTTCCCATATCCCTGCCGGCTTACTACTGACACAAACACAATGAACTAATGTTACATCATTGTTAGATTGTCCAGTGCAGTCACAATTTGTTTAGTAATTTGCAAAAACAAGTATGCAGCTGTAACACAGAAGCTGATAACTTCAAAGAAGTTAAGCCAGCAAGAACAAAAAGGAATTGGGAACATACAATTTCCTGAAGGTTTATATGCTTTAGGTTGCAAAGTTCTGAGACTAAGACCAAGATCAATAAGACCATCATCTTCCCAATCCTGATAGTAAGCTTTCTGAAGAGTTGAAGGGTTTAAAAAGAAGCCTGATGCATTGGAATCCATTGGGATAATGCAGAAGTATTATAAGTTGTCACTTGATATTCTATAGGTGGGGAAACCTATGTGGTATTTATATATGCATCATTAGGACATTAGGTGCATTAATATGCCTTTGCTGATCAGAATTTGCGGATCAGAATTGGGAGTACAATCAGGCCGCTAAAATGAGCAGACATAAGGAAGGCTTTTGTCCCCATTTCCCATCCTTGATGATGCTTATCTTCTTCTGTTGCTCTGGTACCGCCAACGTGCAAGTGCAGAAGGACGCTACTAAAAAACAGAAAAACAAGGGATGGGCAAAATGATCATAACAAAAGTTGGCAGGCATTGCTACAATGGTTCAGCTTTTGAGGTTGAAATCCGACAGGGAGCACCAGCATTAGGGTTCTCAGTATTCCGCCAAAAAAAAAAAGAAAGAAAAAGGGTTGCGGTTTGTACGTCGTTAACATGTATTGGTTTTAGGTTTATCTTCTAACTTGAATTCCCAAAAAATGTTAGCAACGCCTGATGTCAACTACATGAAAACGTCTCTCCAAAGAAACAATTATCTCAATTATAAAAATCAGGACTCAATTTTGTCGCTGTCAAGGTTTTAAATTGCATTCTTCCATAGCAATTGCAGTCATAATATGGCAGTAATATTAGTTACTCGAGACATTCAACCCTGGAGAAGACTCTAATCGCATTGAGCTAATGCTTGCCTAGTACTGTATAAATAATGGCAGCCACAATCAAACATTATTGGAACCTTGTCCGCAACCGGCAATTTGAAGCCTTAATATTTGGAAAGAACTGGTCTATGCCAGTACATTTAAACAGCAATGCAATTGTGTCAGATTTTAACATTATTTTCAAAGTATCAACTTTTCAACAGTTAGATGTTGATCAATGGATAAGATTCCCGTACATGGGAATAGATTGGATCTGCTCGGTAGCAGCAATTCTAGGTTTCAAGGACAAAACTCTCCTAGTCCACGTAGCTGTAGACCTGTAGTTCTAGTGCATTTGCCTCATCTTCCATATTGGGTAGTCCGTCTCATAACGCAGTGCTGCAATCTTCACAGGGAACAGCAATCCAGCACCCGACCCCATTATACCTTTCCCTAAGAGGAGAGCAATATAGCTTGCATTCCACAATAGGTCTAAATTTATTTATTTTTTCAATTAAAAAGATCATACAATAAAAAAAATTCTTTTAATTTGTATAAATTCGATAATTAACATACACACCCGTCTAAATTCTTAACTAATACAGTGTCCCGTGAAAGACATCTTTTCACCTGACTTTACCGTCCACGTTCTGGCAGAAGAAGGACGGGAAGGTGAAATCCACGTGATTGCCAAGCTGCTCCATGCAAGAAAAGTCCATTGCAGATCAAGTCCACCGGAATAACCACACGATGTTATTCTCCCCAAAAAGCAGTCTTATCTATGACAAGGGAACGTAAATTTTGATCTTGTGAAAATTTACAATAACTTGTAATGACGATGTGAGAAGTGACTCCGGCTGAAAGATCAGACTGATGTTCCATCAAGCATGTCCTTAAAATAAAGGAAATGAACATGTTACAGATTCAAGAATTAAAAATAGATAAATAAATAAATGTTCCTAATGTACGAAAACTCCACTCCATTCTCAGAAGAGATCAAGGAAATAAATACCAGTCACTATGGTTGCGGGACACTCAAACAATATTTTAGCTGTCTGGAGATTATGGCTAATTAAGGAAGAATCCATGACAGCGATCCAATCCTAAGAGACAATGTACAAGTGCATAAACTAGAAGAGGTCCATGGCTTTTAACAGGCAACAATTTATCCTTCCATTAACAAACTGTCCTTCAACCTAATTTGCCCTCGATTCACGAGCAATTAGTTAATGGTAAAAACAACCTTACAAGACTGTCACTTAATTTTCATTTTCCCCTTGGGATTAAAACTCATGCAACAATCATTTCCCCATGCACATAACTTCTTGTGAAGACTATCTTTCCTCGAACAGATCAAATTGCCCTGACATTGCAGAAACATCAACAGAGCGGGGGTCCCTCTCCTCTTTCATTGAAGGACTGCTTCTGGCAAACATGGAAGCATCCAACAGGGTGAATCAGTGGCTGGACAAGGGCCTTCAAACGAGATTTCATGCCATATCCCTTGATCTCTTGGAATATACCAAGTGACGCTGCTATGATGAATTGACAGGGTAACAGAGTATCGTGTCCTACATGGTCATGCTGAGTCATAATGGCTAAGAAATTTGACAATACAAGGATAAACTTGCTCCACTGCCTGAGTAAGGTTAGACAAAAAACCATCATTGACATATAAAAGTGAAAGTCAATTACAAAAAAGTACAATTTCTGGCAATCAGACGCGTACCAGTTGTCCTCCCACCAAATCATAATGTGCATAATGCGGACCTCCAGGTTCTCCAAACAGTTTATAAGTTACCAAATGCTGAGGAATTTGCTGAACAGTTTCTGATGCATTCAAATCTTTATCAATAAAGATTATTGTAGATTAATACCAGGAAAGGTAGGCACCTTAGTCATCTTTGTTTGAACATACCTTCTACTGCTTCAGGTGGGCAAATTAGATCCTGGTCTCCTGCTATGGCTAGGATGGGTACGTTACTCTCATGCATATGATCCTTGTAAAAAAATTTACCCCTCCTGTCACATAACCCACCTTCTCGAAAAGCTGTTGTAAGCTGCAAGATAAGTTTAGCAGGTATGGTACCTGGCAGTAGTAGTCAGACCATATGTTCCAACATATAACAGAATTACCTCCAACCAAACAAAGAAAAAACCCCACAAAAACAGCCACCCCCCATAACAAAAAAAAGACAAAAAGTAATATGGGAGTAAGATGTGCCAGTATGCAAGTAAAATTTAATTTTCTGGGGCCCTCTATCCATTTTTGCACTCTAATATCTTTAATATACTTTGTTAGCAGAAATATTCCTTGACTGTGAAGATTCCATCATAAACAAATAGTTGGGAATTTGTTTGGTCCCACATCATTATAGGAAGCAGGGCTGGTTAAATTCACTTGGCATTTCATGTAAATTAGAAAGGTGTGCCTGTACTTACAAAAGTTGTTTAAGATGAGCTTTTCAAACAACTCTGGATGCATCATGTCCTCTGCTGATATGAGTTGATTAAGCCAAGAAAAGATATAAGGAGGATGGGATGAAAGAGGATATGCTGCTGCTAACAATGCCCCCAAAGGAACAACAGGCACATTTAAAGCCTGGGCAGGATCTGCCTGTGTGACAATAAAGTACCCTCAGTACTTGCTTTTTCAAATAAGGCTATACTCATAGAATTCTCATAAAGACAGCTACCACAATCTATATTTAATGGACACAAATACAACCTCTTTTGACTTACAAGGGGCAAAAGCAACTTAAGCCTAGACTCTGAGGAAGTGTAATCTAGTGATGATGCCAGAGTGACAACTGCTTCCAACCCACTGTCTCTTCCTTCGTAACCTGAGAGTGTGATACTGATAAGCATGACAAGAAAAGTAATAGTGCACACTTTTATTTTTCTCTTTGCCTTTAAAAATGTAAAGAATGACTCAAAAACCTACTAGAATTAATAGCAAGAGCAGATATGAATAGCAGCTGGAAGGGCCAAAGGAACCTTTTTGTTTGTTTTGAGAAAAGGAAGGGAGGTGGGATTACACATGCTCTCAATCATGAATTATGATACACCCATGTAAGAGATGGCATCTTACCACATCGTGAAAGCATTGCATACAGCAAGATTCCTCCCATCGAATGTCCAATGGCAAGCAACTTACCATCCTTTGGTTTGCTCTGTGCCCTTATATATTCCATCTGCATGGGAAAGGTGAAGGTTATCAATATATCAATTCTCGGCCATAGTCTGTGGCAGAGATACTATGGCTGGGAACAAGTAATGTATCTAGCATCTCAATATATAAAATGTCACCTCACCACAGCAGGAACATCCTCTTCCAGACAGTTATCAAAATCCCAGTCATACTTCACAATTAAATCTAGCTGTTTCTGAAAGTCTTCAATGGTTGAAAAAAGACGCTCTTGCAAGTCAAACAACTGAGGCGAAACAGATTTTTGACCTTCCTCAATAGTATTTACAAGTTTTTGACTCAGGTCCATGAACTGAGTAGCAATAGCTGAATTTTGTCTTGTTTCCAACAAGCTCAAAAGCTTTGCATTTATCTCATTGATGTGTTCAGTCAATTGAGAATCTTCCAAAAGTCTTGATATCTGATCAACTAATTTTGCAGACATAATCTTCGACTGACCTTCACTGAGGAAGCCAGAGAGTCTTTCTGACAAGCGCATAAAAGTTTCTGTCAGCTTCGTTACCAGCTTTGATTCATCCCACACAGTAGATATCCTCAGTGATTCCTCTTTGACAGAAGAAATCTCAGTGTTTGAAACAGAACTGACAACATTATGCGGCTGCTGAGCTGAGCACAAACCTTGGTTGGTTACATGCTTGGCAACAGCCTCCATCTGCTTGGACACTTCATCGGAGGACTGCTGAACATCTTTGGAATCTGATCCCTGTACACTCAACCCAGCACCTCGAACTTCAAGTATCCATGTGTCAAATCCCTGGACAGACATGTATCTTGCAAATGAACACTGCAAATGTTCCCAGAATAAAGTGTCAAGCAGCATAGAGAAAAACAACATAAACTGTCAAAATTATAGAATGTAAGGGTAAGTATCAAATCCTTCTCAGCAATACATCAAAATTGACAGCATATACATTGTACTGTGTTATGAAATTTATTTGAGCTTGAAGGGAATATTCACTCACTCTGTTACAATTTCTGGGGCTTCATAACCGTTTCATAGAAGATATATGGGAAGATTATCCTCAACTAACTCAATCAATTGCTATCATAAAAAGATTCAAAAAGCTTACAATCATAAAATGGCCTGTTGGTCACAGTATAGCAAAAGAAAATGACAGTAAAAAATGTCTACAGGAGAACACCTCAAAGCAAACATGCATGACAAGGACAAATCATGACGGTTGGATTGAGCAGTGATGCAACACATTCCATTGCATCCCTAGCCCAGAAGTGAATTTAACAGCAGAATGCACAATGCCATCACAATATGGTAATGCGGTATAAACACATACATGCAAAAATACCAATATCTGTGGCCATCCATAACAGGCAAATTATGTGTGGGTTAAGGGATTTGAAAGCAAGAAATTGTACAAATGCAAAACATCTACTGACCCTGGACAGGGAATTGAACCCAAAAATAAAAAGGAAACTTGAAAGAAAAAACACAGGAGTCCACGTGAAAAATAGTAAAAACCGAGAATCCACCAAAAACACAAATGAAAATCAGCACTTGTAATTTGCAAAACAACTCAATTCAAAATTGAATCTGCCCCCCAAGCTGGTCCCTGTGGGAGGGATCAAAACTCATATATGCCATGCGCCCTACAATAGCTAAAAATCAGAAATAAATTTGTAAGCAACAAGTAATCCAGTTTTTGGTTGAACAACCACTAAAGTGGACCAGTCCAGGACAATCTTATTAAAACCCAACCACAATGCCATAGCACTGTCTCTTTACTAATAAATATCGTTTTTTGTTGCTTAAATGGACCAAACAAACCACAATTTATAAATTTATAAATAAATAAATAAGCCCAAAAAAAAGAGAGAGAACAAAAATTATGATTACCCCAGGAGAGAGATCGTAGCCAATGGCGTTAGTTCCCACTCCAGACAATAGCAACAGTGGATGATTCCTCGGAGGTGCCTAACAAATTTAATGTTGGAAACAACAAAATAAATCAAAATCATCATCGGATTAAGAAAAACTGCTAAAAGAAAAAGACTTTTTGTAATCGGTGCAACGGTGGGACCTGAGGAGGAGGGTGGTATCGCCAGAGAGCGAGGCGCCAGTTGGAGTTCGGGGCGGAGACGTAGTGGAGCTCATCGGCGGTGCAAATTAGCGGCTTTTCCGATACCTTGACGGCGGTTGGCTCGGATGAGTCGCTGGTGGAGAGGGCTCGGAGCCGGAACGACGCCGGGCACGGCAGAAGAGGAGAAAACGGCCATCGGGTGCGCGAGAGGATAAGATTGGGATTGACCACGAAGAGGTTGGCGACGTGGACTGCGGCGGAGCGGATGTCGACTTGGATGCTTGCGGTCGCCATCTTTGTTTTTTTTTTTTTTTTCCTTTCCTTCTTTTTGAAAACTATTCACTAACAAAATGATTAAAAAAATGCAGAAATTATATTCAGTTTCTTTCGTTAACTTAGTTGTTTCTTGGGATGTCGAGTCGCCGGCTGGCTGGTTGGCTCACCGACCGTCCCCTACGTCGGTGCTGTTGGGTTTGGTTTCAGATTATCAACGTTTGTTGGAAACTGGCTGTTATGTCCAAACGGTTCGGTGATTATATATATATATATATATATATATATATAATATTGCTTCTTTTTCTCTCTCAATTATTTTTGTTTTGTGGAAGAGACGAAGAAAACGTAGTCCTTCGGCTTTTTCAACTTTTAAAAGGACATCCACGTCGTACCAACGGCGTCGTTCCGACTGGATTTTTTGTGATAGTCAAAGCTTTAAATTGCCAATTTTAGATGTCTCCGGCCTTAGTACGATTTGACATCTTGATCTATTTTAAGAAAATTTATCATCTTAATAATAAAAATTTTTAATAAATTTTTTGTGTATTTATTTAACATAATTATGAAATGTAAAATTTAACTATTAAAAAAAAATAAACTCATATAAAATGGATAGAGACGACACAAAATAATCACACGAGAGAAAGGAATGAATGAGAAAATCAAAAAAAAAAAAAGAAAAAGAAAAAGAAAAAAAGGATTTAGCTCAGAGTTACAAAGAGCACCCACCCCCGGGAGAGGAGCCCAGCGTCTGCAGCCCATCACAGCCCACCCAATTGGACCGCACGGCCCACTACCACCACTTTCATATTCTGTTTCTCCATTTTCGCTCCCTATTTCTCTCTTCCTCCGACCCGTACTAGCGCCGCCGCCGCCGCTTTCAGCTTCTGAGCCTCCATCGGATTTATCTTTTCTCTCTAGTATATAAACAGATATATATATATATGTGTGTGTGTGTTTGTGTGTAGCAACCATGAATGCAAATAGCCATGGTGGTACTAGTGAAAAAGCCGAAGTGGAAGTGAAGAGAGTGTTTATAGGAGCAGGTTGCAATCGGATTGTCAACAACGTCTCATGGGGCGCCTGCGATTTCGTTTCCTTCGGTGCTCAGAAAGCCGTTGCTATTTTCTGCCCCAAGGTCTCCTTTCTCCACACATCACACTCTTTTTTTTTTTTAAATTAAAAAGAAAATCTTTTCTTTGATAATTATTCTAAAGCTCCTTTTTCTTTTCTTTTTTTCAATTTGTTGCACAGAGTGCTCAGATTTTGGCTACGCTCCCGGGCCATAAGGCCTCCGTCAACTGCACCCACTGGATTCCAAGCAACAAGTTTGCTTATAAAGGTCCCCTTCATTCTTTTCCTCTTTGTTTTTTTTTTCTTTTTTTTGGGTTCTTCGTAGTTTTTTTCCTGGGAAAGTTGCAGAAAGAGAGTAAGAGTGTGTACATTTGATCCTTTAGTGTTTTTTGCTTGCTTACTCCATTGCAAGTTGCAGAAAAAGAATAAGACTGCGTATATTTAACTCTCTTTGTCTGAGTCTTGAGTCTTGTCCACATAGACGTCTTTATTTGCCTGGTTATATATATATAGATTTATTTATTTATTTTTATTTATTTATTTATTTATTTTATTTTATTGTATTTTTTTTTCTATTTGTGATAAACTTATTGATATGTGTTTGCAGCAAAACACTATGGGCAGCATTATTTGCTCTCAGGAGATGTTGATGGTGTCATTATCTTATGGGAATTATCACTCGCTGACAAAAAGGTTTCTCTTTTTTGCCTTCTTTTTGAGGAAGAAAAACAAAAATGCTTCTCTGTTTTGTTATTCTTGGCTATGAATATTGGTTCGTGTTCAAAATGCTTGGACTTGCAGATGTCATGTTTGTGTTCGTAATTTAGGTTGCCACTTTAGGCACAGAATACCTTGTATTATATTTGATAAACAGATATGTTTTTTAAAAATAAAACTGCGTTTTTGCTTTTCTCTCAGTGGAGGCAAGTGTTACAATTGCCACAATCACACAAGAAGGGTATCACGTGCATTACTGGGATTATGCTTTCTGAAACTGATGCGCTTTTTGCATCTACTTCGTCAGACGGCATGGTTTGCATATGGGAATTAGTCCTTCCCTCAACTCCTGAAAGTGAGTCTGAATCAGTCATTGCTATACTTTCTTCACTGTCCTGTTCTAAATTAAGCATGCTTAAAAATTTGTTTTAAGCATTTTAACGGTATTTTAATTTGGGGGTTTTGTGTTCTGAGCACTTTTTGTTCTTATCTACTTACCATATTGTATGGAAATGGTGATGCCTTGCTAAGAGCTTTCATGTAGAAAACATATATGCTTCTCCTTTGTTCCAGCAGATTAGAGTACCTAGCAAATTTACCAAGTAGACGGTTTAGATATCTATAGTTATATTGTTTTTCTTGAATTTACCAAGTAGATGGTTTAGACCTGATAAATTGATGGCATCTGTTCAACATTGTCAAAGGAGTTATGAATTCTAGTCTGCTGTTGTGCTAAAAATGCCATGATGCTATCATTGTTAAATAAGTGTTGATGAAACTGCTTATTTAATGATTAACTATGTTTCTGTTATAGGTGAATGTAGATTGTCATGTCTAGACACCCATCTTGTTGGTTCAAGGCCTATGGTGGCTCTTGCATTGGCGGCATTGCCTGGAAATTCCAGGCACATAGTCATTGCAATGGGGGGTTTAGATAACAAGATTCATCTTTACTGTGGAGATAGGACAGGAAAGGTATCCAAGTCAAGTAGCTATACCTAGATATATTCCTGCTTAAGATATTTTGTGCAACCTCAAATCTGTCGGTCTAATCACTGCTCATGCATGTAGTTTGCTCGTGCATGTGAATTGAAAGCACATACAGATTGGATCCGGAGTTTAGACTTCTCCTTGCCCATCTACACAAATGGTAGAGCAGATAGCATTTTGCTTGTAAGTTCATCTCAGGACAAGGGAATACGCATATGGAAGATGGCTCTACGAGGGTCACTAGACAGTGGTGGTAGTATATTCACGAAAGATGAAATAAGTCTATCGTCTTATATTGAAGGCCCTGTACTTGTAGCTGGCTCTTGCTCTTATCAAATATCTTTGGAGTCTCTTCTCATTGGACATGAGGACTGGGTGTATTCAGTGGAGTGGCAACCCCCTTCAACTACATCTGCAGAAAGGGCTACTCACCATCAACCTCAAAGTCTTTTGTCTGCTTCTATGGACAAGACTATGATGATCTGGCAGCCTGAAAAGAAATCTGGTATTTGGATGAATGTGGTTACTGTTGGAGAGCTGAGTCATTCTGCTTTGGGTTTTTATGGGGGCCACTGGAGTCCAGATGGAAACTCGATTTTAGCGCATGGGTATGGGGGAGCTTTCCATCTGTGGAAAAATGTTGGCATTAACAGTGATAATTGGCAACCACAAAAAGTTCCATCTGGGCACTATGCTGCAGTCACTGATATTGTGTGGGCAAGATCTGGAGAATACTTTTTGTCAGTTAGTCATGACCAGGTAACATCTTGTTCATGTTCGAGTGATAGTTTCATGAAGATTGAAAAACCAAAAAATTTTTTTGTTCTTTTTCTTGTTCTTCAGACATGTCCTCGTACATAAATTCAGTGTGCAGGGAAAATAGCACGAAAGATATCTAGGGATGATCATAAGTGAGTAAAGCTGAGGAGTTAATAAGTCACAAATGTATAGACAAGTCCACATGCAACTTGCATACTCAGTTTTGGCATCAGAGATCTTTGTGAAGTGGTGTTACCTTAACTGTTAGTACAGTTACAAAACTACAAGTTAAGTTTACAACTCTACATTTTTTATGGAATTTGGACAACTTTACATTGCAATACTTATATTGTAAGATCATAGAATACACGGTTTACAAGCAGTTAGCTCATTTGGGGCTTTTCCCCTTATTGAATTTAAACAAGTTGACGAACTATCCTGGAAAATATTGATTTATCATGTCAACTTCTTGCCAACACTTTTGAGCAGGAGAGCTTTAGTCTTCCAAAGTGATTTCGTTGCGGAGAATTATCAACTTACTTGTCAGGAGTGCTCAAATAAAATTTGTTGATTATTGGAGTTTTGAACTTCTCTTTTAATATGCTTGGTGATGTTTTATGAGATTGTCTATGATATTCCAATACTTTTATGACTTTATGTTTCGATCTTTTGTTTCAGACATCTCGTGTTTTTGCTCCGTGGAAAAATAGGTCTTCCATCATAGATTTGGAGTCCTGGCATGAAATTGCTCGCCCTCAGGTTCATGGCCATGACATTAATTGTGTGACCATCATCCAAGGGAAGGGGAACCATCGTTTTGTCAGTGGTGCTGATGAGAAGGTTGCTAGAGTCTTTGAGGCCCCTTTGTCTTTTTTGAAGACTTTGAACCATGCCACTTCTCAGATGTCAAGTTTTACTGAAGACCTAGTAGACGTTCAAATTTTAGGTGCAAATATGTCTGCTCTCGGCTTGTCACAGAAACCTATTTATGTTCATGGTAACTCTCTCTCTCTCTCTCTCTCACACACACACACATGTGCGCGCGCGCATGCACATGTGTGCAGATACCCACAGAAAGTAGAATTTTGCATTAAAGATCATATAGGCAACAACACTGCATTTGACCAATATGTGTTCCTTTACAAATCTAAGTGCCCCGGATACAACTTCTTTCTGCAAGATAAAGGAACCATTTACATGTCTGATTTTCAGTTTACATGGCACCTTACCTTTTAGTGATTCTGTAGTGGACTATGTTGGTCTTGACAACATCATCAATTCATTTTTTAAAAGTTCAGTGCAATCATTTGCAGTACCTCTCTTTTTCACCATTTGATACTTTTAAATATGCTGAATTTTAAGTTTTCTTTGCAAGTAGTGTACTGTCAAGACTGGCATGCTTTCGGAGCCCATGGTAATGCTTTTATATCAAAATTCTAGATGGGTGTCTGTATATTAATCTGATCCTGCTGTGGGTGAGGGCAATTTTGGAAATTGGTATTACACTCCAAAAATGGTTGGATACATGCAAATCATGGCAAAGACCATGGTTTTGAGAGAAAAGGGAATGATTTTTGCATGTATCCAGCCATTTTTCTTTTTTTGGCTGGCTCAACAGGAATGCTTGATTTAAGTATCATCTAATTAAATTTCATCTTCAAGTAGGTGTGAAGATTCATGTGATGAGCCAGTCTGGACATTGAATTGGACGCTGCAATTTTAGGACTTACTAGTTAATTTCACAACAATAAGGCTGCATATATCTGACACTTCCTCAGACCCTACAAGTGTGGGAGCCTTGTGCATTGGGAATGTCATTCATTAGTTAATTTCACAGGATATTTTTCATGTTTTGGGGTGCTTTCTTCAAGACATTGCAACCCTCTCTTTCTGAGTGTTGACATGGTAATCCAGCTTATTGGCAATATTCTTCTTTTGGGCCTTCTCAGTTCCTGAACTTGGTCTGTTGATCATTTCAATTGCCTGCTTGTGAGGTCCTTCAGTTCAATTGTACGAGGCATTGACCTTAGGGACACTTAGTATTTGGCCTCCTTAACTTTTAATCATGAGCTGAATGATTATCATTAAACTGAATAGAAATGAAGTTTTCTACTCACCAGAGAGGAGGGAAATCTTGCTACATAATTATCTAGCTGGAGGTCATAATTGTTTGGAGTTTAAATGCCACATTAATAAAATACAAGGACCTCATCTACCTTATACTATCTATGTGCATCATAACTTAATGGCTTAAGCTTTTTGGTAGATATGAGGTTCTTAGGTATTATTTAATATAGTATCAGAGCTTAATTCCCTCTCCCTTATTTGTACCTAGTGGTTCTGGGCCTTTTGTGTTAAGTTTAAATCAGTTCAGCCCACTACCAATAGGGCCAAGGCCCATCATTTAGTTTGAGTTTTGCTGTGCCACATGCTAGTTGGGCTTAGCACATGTCAAGGGAGTGTGTTAAGACTATAAATTCCACATTGATGAAATATAAGGACTCAACTAGCTTGTAATGTCTATGGGCTTGAATGTTCGGGTGCCTGTGTGCGGTTAAGCAACAGAAGTTTAGAAGATGAAAATTGTTAAGCATACGGTAGCCTGTGCCAAATGTTTTCAATATAAAAAAGTATTTGAAAATTTTAATTATGCAGCTGTGCATGAGACCCGGGACAGAAATGGTAATGATGGTCTTGACACCCTTGAAAGCATTCCTAATGCTGTTCCAGTTGTGTTGACCGAAGCTCCCATTGAAGATCAGCTGGCATACAATACCTTATGGCCAGAGTCACATAAACTTTACGGTCATGGGAATGAGCTGTTTTCTCTCTGTTGTGATCATGAAGGGAAGCTTGTTGCTTCATCATGCAAGGTATCTACTTCTGATGCCATACTGACAGATTCATCTCAAACAACCTTGTTAGCTTCAAGGAAGATGCCTTGGACATATAAAAGGAACAAATTTGCCAGCACTGTCTATTTGTCGTTTCCATTTTTTACTACTGCAATACCATTAAACTTTCTCAAGTGAAAGGGGAAAAACAATGAATCTCCTATTCTTGTGTTGCGCAAACTCTTATTGGTTTGCACAGAAACATCTGTGTAGAATGTATTGAGCCCCATTATGGCTTATAATTTGAATAATAAAAAAGAAAAAACCTAAAAATTTTGGAAGCCACAGAAGCAAAACAAAGATTTTCATGTGCAAAGTCGAATCTAAAAGACGAATATGTAATATGACATTAATGTGTGCATGAATGGTGTGATGCAATCTGCATGTATCTTAGGACTTATATACTTTTTTCTGAATTATGCATCTTGCAGGCACAGTCAGCAACAGTGGCAGAAATATGGCTGTGGCAAGTGGGTTCATGGAAGGCTGTTGGCCATATGCAGTCTCATAGCTTAACAGTGACACAGATGGAATTCTCTCACGATGACAGTATGCTTTTAGCTGTCTCAAGAGATAGGCAATTCTCCATTTTTACAATCAGAAAAACAGGTACTCCCCAATTTGCATATATCAGCGCAGACATTTTTATAGTTGCATACGTCTATATACATATGGGTGTTGCCTTTCTTATCAGTCCGTTGGTCGATAAATTTTCTGTGCAGTATGAAACACAAATATATAGGAAGGGACTATTTGGCAACATTGGGGTTTTGAGTCCTCATTTATGAGATAGAGTGGCAAAATTTTGAGAATTTGGATACCATTGTCTTTCTGATTTCAATTTCCATTCAGGTAATGAAGAGGCTATCTTGTAGTGTAATTAATAGTGAAATTTGTACAATATGAATAGCAAGAGTGAAATATCTGTTGCTCAACATGGGATGTGTTTCTCTTGTCTTCCTCGGATTCAGTGACAGCACAATATCTGTATGCCTTGATACCACCGCATTTGCAAAAAGTGGGGCCTTAAAGATTTAATCTAATTCATCTTATTTTCTCCACTCAGCACTAAGGTGACTTGCAGATTATTGTTTTCTGTTGTGGAAGGGCAAAACTGAATTGGATCCTTCGCAGGAATTGCGATAGAAATTAGTTTAGGCAGTAGTGTTCGGTAAATTTGTGCATTCTAATTGAATTCTTGTCTTGCCCTTTATATAGGCACCGATGGAATTAGTTACCAGCTTCTCACAAGGCAAGAGGCACACAAAAGAATTATATGGTCATGTGCTTGGAATCCATTTGGTCATGAATTTGCAACAGGTTCAAGGGATAAAACAGTGAAGATCTGGGGTGTAGAGAAGGAATCTTCAGTTAAACACATGATGACTTTGCCGCAATTCAATAGTAGTGTCACTGCCCTTTCTTGGGTCGGTCTTGATCGTCAAAGACATTATGGGTATCTTGCAGTTGGGATGGAAAGCGGACTAATCGAACTATGGAGTCTTGCTGTGAAAAGAACTGACGATGGTAGTATTGCAGTGCCAGCTGTAGATGCTGCTCCTACCGTGAGGCTAGACCCCTCCATGTGCCATGTTTCTTCAGTAAACCGTTTGTCATGGAGAAATCATGAAAAGAGTGAAGATTGTCATAGTCTGCAACTTGCTTCTTGTGGAGCTGATCATTGTGTTAGAGTGTTTGAGGTGATTGTTAATTAGAAATGTAATCACGCATGTATCTATAGGCAATTTGATAGTGTATCCAGTAATGGCTTGTTAATTAGCCTTTAATCTTGAGAATCAACGGAGAACTTATAGAAAGGTTCACCAGCACTTGGTATATTGTGAATCTAACCATGATGGAAGGTAGTTATAACTTATTTTATCTTCTTTTCGATTGACAAGAGTCTGTTTAATGGGAAATGAGGTGCACGTCCTTACAGCCCCCTTAGCAGGGTCAGCTCATCGTAAGTGGGTCAACCCAACCCACGAACCAACGCTAATCAACTACTTTTCGGGAACCGGTTACCTATGTGGTCCCAATTGTTAGGAACTGGCTGCGCCTCGCCGCATAAACTGACCAGAGAAAGGCTGCTGGCTTAGCTTGAGGGAGACAAAACATTGGCATTTGACTGCCCTCTTGTCTTCCATTCCCGCATATAATTTAGGAGAAACATTAATTATCTTTCAACATTCCAAGCATGACTCAAAAGCATTGTAGGCGCAGGCAGGTCAACATTGAATGTGAAACAAGTTGTATTAACCAGTTGACTTAGCTTTAGCCACCGATTAATATCATTTCATTTTAACCAGTTTCAGTGCAGGTGAGGGACCAGAGTTATCATTTTACCAGTGTAAAATTGACGAGAGCAAAATGTTCATAGTAATGAAAGACAAATTTGCAAGTTAACTAAAGAAAGGGTGGATGGTTTTGTCATGGGGAAAAAGCTACATTTTTGGAGCTGTCGAACCAACTGTATTGTTATGTGTCACTCACAGAAATACATTCACCAAACAACTTTTGCAGCCGGTGTGGTTGTACCAAACTCACCAAATTAATCCCGATGGCCTCAATATTACAGATAATACACACAGCCAATAGAACCAACCATGGCTAGGTTAGTAGTGAAGACGAACTTGGAATTGTATGATTACATGTACTGTTTTATGCTTAAATCTCTCTATATGCATTTTGTGTTTTAAGTGGGGTATTGGTGACTCCGAATTTACCTGAAAAAAATTCCTTGTTATCAAAGAAAACTACACACATGCCAAGCCTTAGAGAATTTGGGGTGTGAATCAGCTTACCTCCAAGAAAAAAATAAAGTTGAGCTGAGAGATTTTTTTTTTTTTTTTTTTTTTGTAGGACAATGGCATTTGATGCCCTGATCGTCTCCAAACTAGTAAGGTTTGGTGGCATTTGGACTAAAGCCGAGTAGTTAAAAACAGATAACTCGTTGAGGGTACTGGCAAGTGTTACTAAAATTCTCAATGGGGTAGCGTGGATTCGAGTCGGCACATCAAATCCTTTGCTCAGAAACACAGAGAACGGCCGCAGTTTAAAAGTTGCTCGAGCACGTGTTCTGTTTAATTATCGTACAGAAAAAAAGGCCCATCCGTCTCTTAATATCAACAATCAAACGCAAAACCCCGTACGTCAAAACATAATTTAAGGAATAATCAATACACGCGATACGTTAAAACAGAGAATCTAACGTACCGTTTGCATGAAAATCGGTGAGCAACGTCACGTAATGTGTCCATTTTCGTATGTATTATTGTGTGGTGTTTTGGACTTGTTGTCTGCAAAAGGTTTAAATTTGATGTGATGAGTTTAAGGAAAATGAATATTGTGAATGTAGATTTATATAAGCCCTAATTTGGGCTCAAATTTTCTTTCTTTTGGTAAGTGGGGAGGGATACCCTTACAAGTATCACTTAAAATATAAAAGACTATCACAATACAATTTAAATAATTTAATTTACTTTAATTTAACTCATCAATTAAAAAATCATTAAATTAAAATTAAAAGCACTGAAACTTGTATTTTATTCATTGAAAATCTCAATAATTTTAAATGCAAATAATTTGAATAACCTAAACCCAAAATTTTGGAAAACCTCAAAAAAAAATTTTTTTTTTTTTGGGAAACTAATGTATGGGAAACTTAATTAATTCAATATACCAATACCGGATAATTCAAGACCTAATAAATGTGCAATTCACTCGAATCTGACTCAATCCGCACCACCATTTGACACCTCTTAATCGTTCAAAATTCAAAATCCAATCCCCATTCCTGAAATTTTTAAGTAAATCGGGTGCTTCGGAACCAAATCGGATCAATCGGTATGGTCGTTGTGCAGCGTTAAAAAAAAAAAAAAAATCATCATAATAAAATTTGTATAAGATCCAAAACAGATTTGACACAATTTCATATGACGGATTCACCCAAGAAAAATTTTTGACCTCTCTATAATTATCAGATAAGATGACAAAATGACCAAAAAAAAAGTATTAAAAAAAAAACTAAAATATCCAAAGAATATAAATGAATTTCATAGAATCCAAATTAGATTTGACATCCAAATTAGATTTGACACAGTTTCATCTCTCTCTCTCTCTCTCTCTCTCTCTCTCTGGGATTGTCTCATCTCGTGTCGCCCTCAAGTAGTCCACTTGTTCAAAACTTCGCGCATTAGTCCCGTCCATTCGCAAAGGGTGTGGCTGCCTGCCGCCTTTTCTTCTTTGAATATAGACATTCGTCCCTTTGATTTAACATAATAAAAATACTAAAATAGAGTGTTTCCCAATCTAATCCTACATTCCTCCGCTCCAATGTCTTCGTACACACACACACACACATATATACACCGTTGCAGTGTTGGTCTCATGCCGTGTTCGTTTTTCTGGTGGCTATGTTGTTTACTTAATAGAGGGAATGAGGGAATAATGCATACATCGCTAGTATGTTTATTTAATGCATTTTTTTTCGTTTTTTCAAAACCTTTATTAGTGGGAAATTAATTTTTCCTTCTTTCTAACATTTCTTTTTGTTTTTTTTTTTTTGGCTCCATTGAGCGACTCTTTGAGTAATAAGTCAGTAATTGTCATCTCCCCTCCTCCCTCTCGAGGATTTATTGGGGCTTAACCCTTTAAAGTTTTCATTTGGAAATGAGACAACGTAAAGAGTTTTTCAAAGTGAATTGACCCGCGAAACTTTCCACGTTAACTTACCCCGCGTGACCCTTTCATCACAACAACACAGAAGGAGAAATGCACTCGTTGTGACATCAAACTCGTATAGAATGTAAAGGTAGCTCAGCGCCATGAAGTTCGCGGCTTCAACCGACTAAAAGTGCCATCCTCCACGTCACAGAAAAGGGAAATGGTCAGCATATAGTCATCAACTCAAAGATCGATCGACGAGATCAGATGTCGCTGGTAAGTAAGAACACAAAATAGTGGGGACAAAAAAGGGGCGATGGGCACTTTTTTTCTTGAGGATTTTTAGCAGCAAGGAGAACAGATATTTCAAAGGCAACATGAACCAGGGACTAAAAGGAATATGAGCTGTACAGTTCAAAAAAGAGAGACACAGAAGAAGAAAAAAAAAAAGAGGCAAGTTCAAAGTTGGGGCTCCCACATAACAAATCTGAAACTGGGGCATTCTAACATTTGCAGACTATGATGATCGGAGAAAACATGACCCAGGGCTTACCTCAGTTTGATTTCTCCATTGACTGGGCAAAGCCCAGCTGGAAATTTTCCTCAAACAAGATGTCCAAGCAATGGAGATTGCTCAGAATGCCAGAAGAATAGTTTTGGAGAAAATGTAAGCTAAGAGGACTGAAGATTTAAAGGAAAAGAATGAAAAAAGAGAAAAAAAAAAAAAAAAAGACTTGGCTATCAGTATAACGCTCTTACTGCTTATGTGAAATTTATTAATGATATATGAACTGCAAAAGCACACAATATATGTTTTTTTTTTTTTTTTTGAGCTTTTCACGGTATACCCCAGACCCAGATGACTTTTAATTCCTATGACACTACCAGGATGACACGCGATTAGAAATATGATGAAAGTTCCTTATTATCTACCACAAAGACACAACTTGAAAACAATACCAATGGCAAGAAAGACATTGAACAGAGACTTTAATATATAAACCACAAAACCTCTTCCAAAATTGTTTCTTCTCTTTCGGCTGACTTATAATGGCTGTGAAGTTCTGATCTGCTGCTTGATGTTTTCTGTTGGAAGCGAAGCAGAAGCATCTGGCGGTGCTACACCGGCAGCTGGTGTCATGGTTTGGTACTGAGAAGGGGTTGGGGCTGCCAGAGGCTGACCATAGTAGACCTGAGCATGAGCAGGTTCTGCACGCTCATATGCATAATTAGCAGTGCCAGTAGAAGGAGCAACAGATTGAGATGGATGGTGAATTTGAGAATAGCCAACATATTGCTGTTGATGCTGGCTAGGAGGGACCTGAACTAACTGCGGCATGCCTGTAGTTGTCGTTCTATACATGCCTGCAGGGGCCATTTCAGGTTTAGTGACAGGAGCATTTCTCAAGGCATTGTAAGCGGCAGAAGGAGGAACCATTGCAGGATTGGGAGATGTCTGAGGTAGAGTAGATGGGATTGTAGTTGTAGTTTCATTGATACCAGATTGCTGCACAGGCAAGGTGTATGGTTGGGGTTGCCTTGCCTGCACATAGTACAAAGGATATTGCTGATCAAGCTGATGATGATGTTGCTGCTGTGGAGCATATAGCGGATAATACGAGATTGGCACTGCCCCGGTAGGGTTATGGGGAATGTAATGAGCAGCAGCAGGTATAAATTGTTGTGGTTGCTGCTGCTTGAGCTGTTGATCCAACTGTGGTTGCAAAACATACCCAGAATCCTGAACCTGTTGCTGGATCTGAACCCGCGCATTCAGATCAGAGACACTGATCTTTGGATCCATGGGGTTAGCCGCAACCCTATTGGCTCCAGATGGGATTTGCACAACTGGTTCTTGATAAAGAACAGGTTTTTGTCGATTTATAGCATTGCTCAGACTACTATCACTGAAACATTAGAATCAACACCAAAAACCCAATTCAAATTCCTCGTCATTCCTCTCAAATAAAACTAGCAATCTAATTAGCAAACTCAACTTAACATTCACAAAATAGAGCTAAAAATCAATACCTTGAAACGGAATCAGGAGAAGGGACATCGATAGCGCCACTACTGCTTCCACCACTTGACTTCAGTTGTGCCAGAGGAACCAGATTCGGCGGCTGAGTTTGAGGCTGCGGTGGCGGCGGTAGCTTTCTATGACCAACAGGTGCCCCATGGTCCGATCTCTCATCATCAGAGAAAGCCCGATTCTGATACTCGCCAACAACCACCTGAGGCCCAGCCGGCACACCCGGAACAGCAATAGAAACCGGCATCGGCGGGGGCGGCAGCGACGAAATAACCATAAAACCCTCCTCTGCCTTTTGCGCACCACCACCACTGCCAGCGACGGTAATCTGAGCAAACTGATCTTCAATCCCCACCGCTTTCTGCTCCTGCAATACCCCTCTAGCGTCCTCCACGTGGACCTTAATCGGAGGCAAGTTGACCAAAGAAGGAGCAGAAGAAGTGGACCCAAAAGACGACGTCGTCTCCAGCATAGGAGAATCCGACACAGAATGAACATCTTGCTGCTTTGCATTCTTATTCAATCTCTCCACATCTCTTCCATTGTTATTATTTCCATCATCGTCGAGACCCAGCAAACAATTAACCGATGCCGACTCCGAAAAGCCCCGATTCAACAACCCGGGTCCTGCCCCATTCAACGCGTTCAGGAACCAGTCCTCAGCCTTAGCAGTTCCCTCGAGAATCGGAGGTATGGACTGGGGTGAATCCGGCTTTAACGGAAATAAAAACAGCCGCAACCTCGAAGATTTCGAAGAATTAATGTTGCTGCTGTTGATATTGTTCTTGTTAGTGTTAGTACGGTCGTATTCGTCAATCATGTTGTCCAGATCTTCATCGGTGGAGACCGTAATGAGGGAGTCTAAATCTTCGTTGGGTAGCTGGTACTTGAGAGTGAAAGGCCGGCCGTTGAGCAAACAATTGGCGAGTCGCGAGGAGAGAGAAGAGAGGGAAGTGTGCCGCTCGACGACGACGATGCGGGTGTCGCCGCCGACGTAGCAGAGCGACTTGTCGTGTGGGCGTGGGACGATGTGGCCGCCGTAGGAGCACATGAGGCGGAGCTTGGAGGAGGGAAGCGGCGGAGGTGGGTCGTCGAAGTAGGAGGCCGTCGTGCGGGAGCGTGGGGAGGAGTCGATGGAGTCTGGGTAGGTTGTTGGGGGCACCCCTGCCGTGTTGGTGCTGGTGTATGCGGTGTTGGCGGCGGATGTGGCGGTGGTGGGGGGTGGCTGAGCTGATGGTGGCGGTTGAGGTGGTGGTGCCGGCGGTGGGTCCATGTGAGCTTTGGTAGAAATGGGTTTTGTGTGGTTTTTGATTCGTGCGTGGGTGCCTGCGTGCGTGTGTGTGTGTGTTAGAAAAAGAGAAACGATTGTGGGGGGGGGGGGAGTTTATGCTCTTAATAGGCCTTTTGATTCATGCTCTCATTTTTTAATACGAGCTTAACCGTTAACTACACAGATTATATATTTTAATATCACAAAAAGGAGAATCTAATATTATTTTAAAAATTAAATATTTTTATGATTTCAATATTTTATTAATATTAATTAGATCCTTTCATTCCTTAATTAATTTTGGCATTTTTAAACTAATTTATCACATAAACAGTTGCATCGGACTACTCTTCGGTCAGGTTAGGACTCCTAGTTGTTATTTTTCATTAATTTTAGGATGAGATTTTCTTTTGATTTACTTTTATTAAATCTTAAACTATATAATGATATTATAACCTATACAGTAAAAAGAGTGATCAAAGTAAAAAATAAAAAAAAAAGTCTATATTTATTCTATACAAAATTATTTTAAAAAGAATTTTGTATATATTATAATAATTTTATTACGTAAATATTAAAATAAAATACAAAATTTAAACATGAATTTGCATAATTAAATTTTAATAATTAATTATAATTAATAATTAAAATTTATTTACTCTAATTAGTGTTTAATTTTCTGTGTTTATGTAAATTTTTTTTAATTATTATTATTATAAAACGTTGCTTAGCCTTTCGTGGGGGGGGAGGGAAGTCGAGTTTAAAATCTCTGGATGGTGAGATGGCTTCGAGAGCCAGTTTCCTGACTGGCTCAAGCTGGAGGCGGTTGCGGGAGGCCTGGTTATCCAGTACAGCGAGGACTAGAATAGGCATGTGCCGCAAATGTTGGGTTCGTCCATTTGGATGGATCATCGTACATACAAGGGTCCAGTTTCATGAGCATTTCAAGGCGAATAATTTAACTTTAATGATTAACATTAATATTTTACTTACTTTTTTTTTTTTTTACGAGAGATATTTTGTTCCTCTTATATCCAATTTTAACATACTCGAGTTAGTAAATCCACGATCACTTGTAAGGTATATATTTTTCATATATCACTTATAGCGGTTGCAAAGAATATAATTAAAGACAAAATTACATAATAATATAATAAAAAATACAAATAATTTATCCAATAATTTACGTAATTTTTTAAAATTACATATATATATATATATATATATATATATATATATTATGAGATTAAAAAAGTAACAATAAATTAACCCTAAATCACAATGCTATTTTTAAGTACAAAATTTTCATCAATCTAATTTTTTGTTTTAATGTAATTATGAGTCTATTATTACAACAACAAATTTTATTAGTGTGACATGTATTTATAAGGCTAATTTTTAATTTTTGTTTATGTATATATTATTTTATTTACATAGAGTTGGAAAAATAAATAATAATTAAAGAACAATGCCCATTTTTTTTTCATAATATAAGGAAATTACTGTTCCATGAGTGAAAATAATCCTAGACAAGGAAAGAAACCTTTTTTGAGAATTTGGTCATTCATTTCCAAACACATAGAGTAACCATTCCAAAATAAAACCCATTTCCAAAAAGTTATTGTTTTTTCAAAAAAGGAAGAGAATAATAAATAATTATTTAACTTGTCTCTAGAAAAAGCAAAATCATCCAAACGCAGTCTTAGCTGCAAACTTGGGGGTAGTGCAATCATTCTGCAATATTTTCCATCATTGAGGAAATCTTTGGCCGAAGACCACCTCACGCGCCGCGGGCTACAAACTCAAATGAAGCCGTTGGTTGGCGCGTGCGAGGATCTCGCGAGTGGGGCAATGACAGGCGGCGTTCCGCGTAGATGCTTACCTGAAAAGTAAAGCAACTGTTCGGCCAAGTGCGCTTCGCCGCTAAACGACAAAATACGAAAAGTTAAAAAAGAATCAGGTGCTCCTTTTGTCTATTTTCTTTTTTCTTTTTATTTTTTTATAAAGTATTTATTCTAAATACTTCTATTTTATTCTTGTCACCGTGCCATTTCAGGAATATAAAATATTTTATATTATATTAATAATATATTATAATATATGCAATTTTTATTAAAAAATATTTTATATATAATATAAATTTTTTATGTTTATTTATATTTTGTAAGGCTGTATTTTTATTAAAAAAAAGTTATGATTTTTTTTTTTAATGATAATGTGCTAAACACTTTTCCCATAAGAAAATCAAGGGCACTACTTGGATGTGGACTAACTAACTATAATCCATGTCTTCCATCTTATCTACAAATTCAATACTTGGTTTAGGCTAAGTTGATAGGAACTAATTTCGCATAAATTCTTACCCTTTAATGTGAATGATTTACTTTTTATTGAAATTAGGAGATGCAAAAAAAATAAATAAAAGCGTTTTAATTCACGAATTTCTCTTATTGTGTAAAGACTACAATTATATGTTATATGCAAATTTGTTTTTGGTTACGATATTATGCATTTGGGTTGGGGTGCGGATATTGATACTGTTACTGAGGTTCGGTAACCGAACCATATCCTGAGCGAGCGTACTGTTAAAGAGCGAGTGCCGACAATAAATCTAAAGAATACAAAGGAGTGCATTGACTGGTATCTGACCAGAAATCAATGGGCGCGGAAGAAAACCGCCTAGAACTTTGGGCGAATACACCGAGTATTTGGCTTGTCGTCGTTTGCATTAAATGATTTAGCAACGTTACATGAACATCACAACGACAACAACAAAAAAAAAGAAAAAAAAAAAAACAACAAGGGTGGTTCAGACGGACAAATTCCCATGTTGAGTATTATAGTTATCGATTATAAATTTATATTTACTAATAAAAATTTATAAATATATATTTAATAATTATAATAATTCAATTTAAATTCATATTCAACACACGCCATGTTGATCGAGCATAATTCTTAAATTATTAAAAATTACGAGACTTCTCGCATTAACCAAATTGTGTTCCAGCCAGTTACTTTGTGTACATATCAATATACTTGTTAAATGTTCGTAAAATAGATGATCTAAGCATTTTGGTAATTATGGGGTTAGATTTTTAGTGCTTGTTATTTTTACTTTTTGTTTAGTGTAGCAGACACTGATTTTATATTTTATATAAATGAGACTCATTTATATTTTTTTAGTCAAATGTTACATAAATTTTCTCTCTCACATTTGAGTTAATTTGAGTTGGCTTAACTTGCTTAAAAGGTGAGTAGTAAAATTAGAAAATTTCAAGATTTATTTGCTTTTAAGGTTTCAACCAATTTATTAAAGGAGACTTTCTACTTTAGGTAGCCATTAATGAATTCATATTAGAAAATTTTCAAGATTGGAGGGTCATTGATGAATTCTTAACGATTGAGTTCATAGAGAAAATTTTCTAAGCTTGGAGCCACCGTTAAAGAAATTTATAATTTTTGAGAGGAAATTAATGATTTCTCGAAGAAGATTTTCTAAATTTGAGGAACACGTAAAGGAAAATTTCTAGATTTTCAGGGCCACCTCCAGTCCACAGCAGGCTTTATCTGCACACTGATGTATTTAAACCGTATTAACTAGAATCATTTGAATCTTTCATTTTAAATTTAAAAGTTGAGATCAGTCATTGAAAAAAAAAAAAAAAAGGTCACAAAAATAATAAACTTATCTAACTACCATTGGAAACAATCTGAACATTTCAATTTGAAATCATCCATTTTGATTCTAACACCATGATTAAGTTACGTTACCTCTAACATAACTTTGCGATAAGAAGAACCAAACGATCTTATCATTTTGAACGTGACCATGATCCCGTGATAAGCACTAATTGAACCTTCCCCTTAATTCACCGTGGCAGATATATATATATATATATTATTTATTTATTTTATTTTTCCAAACTGTTTCAAATTTCAAGTTTTGAATTGAATGAGGGTAAAAAGAAGTCCAGTCCAGCTCTTGAAATGGCCCAACAAATTCCATGCAACCCAAGGACTCAGTGAGGGGGGTGGATCCACGTATTAGCAGGAGCAAACGATGCTGTTGAGGAGACAGCTGATCAAATGAGGGAGACTTTTAGACCCCCTTTTTTAAAGTAATTAATTTATAAATTTTGTATTAAGAAAAAAAAAAAGATAAGATTTGAATCGTATTTCTTTCATTTCTCTCTCTTTCTCTCTCTCTTAAATTTTTATATGTATGTACCATATAATTCTTCATTCAAATAAATAAAGAAAAAAAGTGGGGGATTTTCGAACCACCTCTGGAAACAACCAATTAAACTATAGACAAAAGCAGGCAAAATTTCACCTTGAGATACCGAGATGTCGTCAAAATTACAAAAAGTTACCTCGATTGAAACGATTTTACCCCCTCCAACCAAAATTCACTTCCCAGTTTCAGATTATAGCAGTGTGGCTGGCAGGCTGCACTGCAACTGGCACGCAAATATTAATTTTCTAGCGAGTAATTATATGCTGAAAATGTTGTACTTAACATGGATTTTCTAACACAAGTCAGAAGCTGATTCATAAAAAAAATGTCATGTTATACAATTATAATTATTAATTGTATATCATAATTGAAATTAAAAAACTGTAATAAATTATTATGATAATGTTATTTTACCCAATTTTGTCTTGCGCCAGAGAGCAACGTATGAATACTATGATGCCTTGGTGAATTCGAAAAGAGCGAAATGCAGCTGATCATTGATTTATTATTATTATTATTTATTTATTTTTGGGTGGGAGTCACCTAAAATTCCTCGTATAAATGGCTGCCACAATGACAGGTCCTGACTTTCCCTTAATTGGGGAAGTACCAATCATCCACAAATATAATTTTCATATCGCTGTCAATGAATATTAATATCAATATTGGAGTAGCTCTCAATATTATTAATAGCAACATTAGACTAATTAATATGTATTAGAAAATATTTAATAATAATCAATTGCTAATAACATTTCGAATGAGATTAAATTATCCGATTTTTACTTAATTATAAACTTTTAGTATATTTCAATATAATTAATTGAAACATTCAAATTATTATATGCTTGAATACATTTAATCTTAATCAACTACTAATAGCATACCAAATAAGACACAATTGTCTAATTGACTATAAACTTGTGGTCTATTCTAATTAACAAATCTTGATTAAATTAACCATCGATAAAGGGTTTTGAATTTCGAACATCAATTGAAGTCAATGAACAAGAGAGAAAACAATAGAGATTAGCTGTATAAACCAATTTCAGAAGCTTTCAATGCAACGACGCCTTAATAGTTAAAAGACCTTAATAGGTCAACTGGTATAGCAATGCCCCGGTTGCGCCTTTATCCTAACATACTACTAACACAGAAAAACAGGGAAATTAGACTTCTGCGTTTTTAATTGGATTTGAGAGCTAGTCCTGAGCATGACTAAAGGGGAAGGTTGAATGAGATTGGTAATAAGTGAAATTTTTGATTTTGGTTCATAAGAAGAATAATTGACATATATGCGGAACATATTTTTTTAGTTGATAAAACAAAAAAATAAAATAAAATTAAGAGCACTGAGACTTTATTGATATTTTTTCATTAAGAGTAATATAATTTAATTATTTTTATTTTTATATATTGCATGTAGTTTTACATATAGAACATTATTTAGTGAAAAAAAATCTCGCAAGACAATTGTTGGTGGTGACATAAATTACTCGTTTTAATTGAATCAAATAAATGAATTCTTTTTGATCGAATAAACGATTCATTGATCAATATAAACCTGCAAAGCTAACTATAATAAGAACTTCTTATAATATGAAAACGAAAACAAAAATAAAGCAACAACACAACACGGTTTTTTTTTTTTTTTCCTCGAATAATTTTAAGAACACATTGCTTGTATTTTAAACTGAATTATTCATCTGGACTTAGTTGTCTGACTAAATTACACCAATAATATTTTAGTTAATATGGAAAAATTTAGTTTAATAAAAAAAATTTCCTACCATAACTTTGTCTATTTTCTTTTTAGTATATTCATCTAAACTAATCATGAAACTAAATCAAGAAAAATATAATTAATTTTCAAAATTTTATTCTAAATTTTCAATTGACCAAAAAAAAAAAAAACAGAGAGAGAGAGAGAGAGAGCTCTTTTCTTATTATTAGAGTTCCTTTTATAGTCGTTAAAAAATATTAAAAATACATAAAAATTGATTTGGATATAAATATAAATTTATAAATATATAATTATAACTGTAATGAGTTGTTAAGTGAAAAAAATGTTTTTCCTTGATATAGTAATTTTTGTTTTTCCTTTTTTTGGTTTAATTTTCCCTTTCTTTTGATTCTTTCCCTTTTTACCCTTTCAGCTTTCTCATCTTTTGCTGTGGCCAGAAAGTTTCTCATTTTCAAAATCGTATCTTCTTATAATCTTATTTCAGGTTGCTTCTGGTTCTTGTCTTTACTGGATTTGAGAATTGTTTTAGAGTGATTAAGTGAAATGGCATGGTGGAGATATAACCCATTTGAGAACTTGCTGGGTAACTTTCAGGTTAGTAAGGCATTGCCATTTTTGTCATGTTTTAAGGTTTTAACAGTTGTTGGCTATGGTCTGATGATGCTAATTCATCAACCTTTCCCAGTGAAGGACTCATGTGGAAAGTTAAAAAAGAAGAAAAAAAAAATCACGATTTAGCCTTGTGAGGTAGTTTTGCCTTCTGGGTATTAGTAATCTGGAGTAGAGGTTAATGCATTTGGTTGGGTTTGCTTTTGGGGTATTCTTGTTTTGTTTTTGCAAGAATAGATGTGTTGGTAGGTGGGCTTGAATGCATCAGTTGCGTGCAAGTTTCATTACTTCAAACTAAAATAGACGGCTATGGTAGATGTATTGGAAATTGATGGCTTACCGAACAACACCCGATAGAGGCCTAGTAGGTACACGTAAACGTTAAAAAAAAAAAAAAAAAGATTTGTGATTGGATGATGGTTTTTTATTTTATTTTTTTTAAGCAGCCACTAATTTGATAAAGGATTGGTTTTAGGGGGGATAAATAAGTTCAATTAAATAACTGAGTTAGTGAAGGAGAGTTAGTCAACATTCAATTACTCATTCGAAGGTAGTAGCAAATGATTTCATGGTTAGTTGTTTATCAACCCATTTGTTGCAGTTGCTAGATGCTAGAAGAGAGATAATGTAACAAAAAATAGGTACCTATGCTTGTCTGAGTTAGATGAATGTTGTTGTGTCTTCACTAGCAAGGGAGAATGAGCGAGGTGGATCTTGGTGCACACAGCATTAAGTCTCATGGAGCCATGGTTGCAAAGAACCATATGCATGATTGGCTTATACTATTGCTACTTGTAGTGATAGAGGTCATTCTGCTTGCCATTCATCCATTTCATCGATTTGTGGGAAAGGATATGATGGAAGATCTCAAGTATCCCATGAAAGACAACACTGTGCCTGTGTGGGCTGTGCCTGTAAGTTTCCTTCAGTTTTTTGAATTTGCACTGGAACATTAAATTGGAAGGATCATCTGTCTTTTTGCCGTTTCTCACTTGTGAAGGTAAGATTAATGGACTTGGTTTGATTTTTATGGCCAGTTGTATGCAGTTCTGCTGCCCATTGCTGTTTTCCTTTTTGTTTACATCCGAAGGCGAGATGTCTATGATCTGCACCATAGCATTTTAGGTAATTCTATTTTCAGTCGATGCATTTTTAGTTAAATGATTTGTCTATCTAAACAGAAGATCTGTAAAATAAAACCTCTGATGACTTGTATTTAATTTGTAAAACAGGCCTCTTGTTCTCTGTGCTAATTACCGCAGTCATCACAGATGCAATTAAAGATGCAGTTGGTCGGCCTAGACCAGACTTCTTTTGGCGTTGCTTTCCTGATGGGAAGGATGTATGTTTCCTGTTTCCAAACTCAAATTTATTTGTTTCTCTTCAATTTTTCATTCCCTTTTTCAGTCTCCTCCTTCCGGAGAGCTCTTCACCTTCACGATTTGCTTTCTCAAACAATTAGAAAATGGTCTAGTTCTTCCCCTTCTTTTTAATGTGATTTTGCTAAAATTTGTTTTGAACTACTTGATTTCTCCTCTATAAAAGATGGAAATCTCAGGCTTAGGTTAAAGTTCATTGTTTATGCCGCACTATATAATGCATCATTTCTGATTGACAATCTTTTCCTCGTTCAGGCTTATGATCAGTTGGGAAATGTGATGTGCCATGGTAAGGCTAGCGATATCAAGGAAGGACATAAGAGTTTTCCAAGCGGTCACACTTCATGTAAGCAATGATTTATGCAACTTGCTGTCATTTTTTTTTTTTTTTTGTTGCTCTTTGCAGAATTGTGGTGTCATATTTTTATTTGATGATCTGCAAAATAAGAAAGCATCTGTTATCAGAATGAAAATTGGCATGAAAATTCGAAAATTTCCTGATGCTGGTATCTTAGCTTTGTTTAAGTGATATTTTTACTTCTGTCGCATAATGACCACTTCAGAAAACAAATAATTGCCAAAATTGCGGAATTTAGAAACAAAAGTATACCGAATGGTTGAAGAGAATCTATTTGTGCTTGAAGAATAGTGAATGATAATGTGCCTAGGATTCATATGATCCAGTTTATAATTTCTCTGCAGGGTCCTTTGCTGGCTTAGGCTTTCTTTCATTGTACTTGTGTGGAAAAGTACGAGTATTTGATCGCAGAGGACATGTGGCAAAGTTATGCATTGTTTTCCTTCCTTTGCTTGCTGCTTCTCTCGTTGGCATATCTCGAGTTGATGACTATTGGCACCATTGGCAGGATGTCTTTGCTGGAGGCCTTATAGGTTTGTTTTTGATTAGTTGATTTTTACTTGCTAATGCTAGATATGTATCTGAGAATTTGACGAGAAGTAACCTTTACAAAATTGCAGGGCTTATCATGGCAACATTTTGCTACATGCAGTTCTTCCCAGCCCCTCATCATCATGAAGGTAAGATATTTTTATGTCTTTTTATTTCTCCAACCCCTTTTCCCAGGTCTCACATGCAGTAATTTGACTGAGATTCAGGTGGATCACGATTCGTGCCAGTTTTCACTGTGAATGAAATCTCATTATTGCATCATCAGTTAGGACAACTGTTTATTAAATTTACATGCATGGTGCAGTTTTTTGAACCAAAATGACACGTGGGTTTTTTCACCAGTAAATATTTTGTAGATTAATTGCTTATATCGTTGGTAATCACCTCTATGCATCTGTGTGGAGTTTGAATCTTTAAATTATCGCACTAAGCTTCCTTGGCTTCCATCATTCAGGATGGGGCCCTTATGCATATTTTCGAGCTTTGGAGGAGTCACGGTCCGACAGAAACAGAGGGCAACCTTTCAATGCACTTCATGTGCAGTCTATGGATGTACAGATTGTGAATCAGCAAGTTGGACAAAATGGCAATGACTTTAGATCATCGGATGAATTGGAATCTGGAAGGATGTGAACATGTAGATATCTTTACAAGATAAATATGCTTTGCTTGGATTGTGCCTTGGTTTACCTACATATATGCGTACAACAGTTTCTAGTGCTACCCTCAGGATTTTAGTAGAAATATGATAGGGATACCGATAATACAAGTCCGAGGGAAGTCTTAGCTGAGCCTAGTCTACCCATACGCGAGGGGAGGATATGTACGACTTGGGGATGCATTCAACAGTAGGTAAAACCGTGACAAATCTACTTAAGGTGCCATTGTATCAACTTTTTCGCATACGCACGTGGTTTTAGCATTAGGTGGCTCAGAGTTTCACTACTGTGACTTTAGAGTTTGAGTCGGAGAAATAGTGCCTTTATAGGAAAAAGAAAAAAAAAAAAAAAGCCTGTGAAGTGGCCGAGAGTTCAGATTAGAATGGTCTTAATAATGTGGGTTTTCTTTTTTTTTTTTTTTGGGGGGGGGGGTCCGTCTCCTTTAAAACACAACAGGTGAACTTTGCCGTGTTGCCTTGCGGCCTCTCCTCTCCTGCACGAGCCATACTTCATTTAGGTCAACATCTCAATTAGCCAGCCGCCAGGTTGGCGAGAGTGGCATTAAGTTAAATTCAAGTAATGGTCGTTTTAAGGCAATCCATCCCCCATTATCGGCTACTGTATTCTGTTCTAATCAGATGGGTCACCAATCGCAGTCTGTCAAGTTTGACCAACGATAATAATATAACGGCGGTAACCCTTGTTCCATAGTCCTCAAATATATCGTCTGAAGAAAACTTACCCCCTAAACTACATCTTTTCTTTTTTTTTTTTTTTTTTTTTTTAATTTTGATTGGTACGGATTAAATTTTAAATTTTAGATATAAAACTAACAACTCAATTAATTATACTATTAAACTTATTGCCAGTGGCACTGGATCTTTCTTGAATCCATAATCAAAATGCAAAAGGGATATCTTGCAAACATCAATGATTTGCAAACATCCATGATGCAGAGCTGAACATAATTTGTTTTTCTTTTTGAGAAAAATCATTTGACATCAATTCATTTAACTTCCGTGATGTAGAGCTGACCAAGATGGGCCGAGGCTTGGTTAAACGGAAGATTCCATTTATAGAACGGGTAAGTTGGTTTGTTTTTTTTTTTTTTTAAAGATTATCTAATCCACAGTTGTCATGTTACCAACTTCTTTTCCTTAAAGGCCAAGGAATCGTGGAGGAAAAGAGCCAAAAACCCTTTTCATATCATGGACAAGCAAAGAATATACAGATGGAGAGGAGGTTTTCACAGGCTGTTAGAATAGCCATAAAATTCTCCAATTTTCATAGGACTAATCGTTAGCAAGTGGATTTTAGCTCAATAACGTAACAGATATATATATACCCTCTGATTCCAGCTCTTGTCCTCTTCAACAATTAATCACAGTTCCAAATAATAATTCTTATAAATAATCACCAGTAATTCTTTTTTTTATTAAAGATATATATTTTATTAAAAAATAGGAAATGAGATAAAATAAATACGAAATAAGATAAAAACTCGGAATAATTAATAGTCGTAATCTATAGTTTTTTATATAATAATTAATTATAATTAATAATTATAATAAATTTATATTTAATTTTATCTATTTTACGTTTTTTTTTTTTTTTGAAAAAGATGCGAGAATAAATAGACGCAAGTTTAGGCGTGGTTCCCGATTTGATATTGCCTCTAATTTTTTTCCTACAGTATAGTATTATAACGGAGAAAGAAAGATGTCCGTTACGGCATTTCTTTTCCTTAAAAAAAAAAAAAAAAAAAAAAAAAACAAAGCACTGACACACTCGGTCTCTCTCTCCGTCGATCGACCTCGGTCTCCTAAACTTCAAATTTGAAAGGATTGGAGTTCTAGAGGAGGTCAGTTCTTCTTTGGATTCCGGTTTGTTATCCCGGTCACTTTCATCACATTCTCCGCTTTCTTTTGTAAGTTTTAGTCGTTTCTTAGGAGGTGTTTGGTTCTCAGGAAATGGAAGGAAAGCAAGAAGAGAATAAGAGAGTGATGTATTGCCTTCTCTCTTTCTATTTTTCCTCACTTTCTCGCCAGCCCAAACAGAACTTTCATGTGGAAAATGTAGCTATAGGAAACACAAGATTGCTTTATTATTATTATTATTATTATTATTATTTTATCTACTATTCAATTTATTATAGAAACATAAAGTTTTCAGCGTGAGAGTGTCGTGTACTGGAAACACTTCTTATATATAGACTTACCATGACTAATTCTTTTGTTTACAGTATCGTCTGGACTGATTGCTGTTGTTATTACAGATTTCAGTGCTTGGTGTTATGGTACTTTGATGGCTCTTGTTTTGTTTGCCTTTCTTCTCAATGACTTTTGTGAAAGAAATGCAAATCTATTTTAACCCATAGGAAGACAAAAGGATAATTTGATTGGAGAGATGTTGCAGAATCTGTAAAGGGATTAGAGGTAATTATCAATCTGTGCATTGGTTGGTCACAGGTTCTTTGCAACATTTCAATGGAAAATCCGTTACAGTCAATTTTCTTCCTGCAAAATTTGTTTGTTGTTTTTCTTTTCTGTCTTTTCCTTTTTTCCTCTAATGTATCGTTTATTGTGCGCATTGCTTTGGTAGTTTAATTCCCATATGGTTGGTAAACTAACTTCTCAATTTTGCATTAAATCCATTACCTAACCCTTTGATTTGTGTTCAGAGAAAATGCCAGATATTCAGTTGGGTAATCACACCATACGGTCCCATGGAGTGCAGGTTGCGAGGACTCATAAGTATGACTGGCTGATTCTTATTTGTCTCGTGCTTGTAGATGTTGCTTTGAATGTCATAGAACCATTTCACCGCTTTGTTGGAAAGGATATGATGACAGACCTTTCATATCCATTGAAATCAAATACTGTTCCCTTTTGGGCTGTGCCAGTAAGTCAGCTTTAGAAAATAGTACCTTACTTGAGAACAAATTTTCAACAGAGTTTTTCTGATATGTGCTGTTTTGATAACTATACAATGATTCTACTCCCTCCCCCTCTCTTTCTCTCTCTCCAGCTAATTGCTATATTGCTGCCTTTTGCCGTCATTCTTATATATTACTTCATCAGAAAGGATGTCTATGATCTGCACCATGCCATCCTGGGTAGCTCCCTTCTCTATTCTGGATAGTTCAATTCTTGTTATACCTCCTTGTTTGCTTGTTACTGTATCAATGTCATTCCACTTGATTTGCAACAATGGATTTTCAGGACTTCTGTTTTCTGTGCTCATCACTGGAGTGATAACTGATGCAATTAAGGATGGTGTTGGTCGACCTCGTCCAGACTTCTTCTGGCGTTGCTTCCCTAATGGCAAAGGGGTAGGTTCTCCAATAAAATAACTGCCCTGGTAACTGTTTCATTTGGTTAAAATTGTTTTCTATGTAGTTGAGTTGTTATTCTTGCACACTTTGATCAACATGCATTTGTTGCATACCCAGGTCTTTGATACTGTTACAAGCAATGCTATGTGTACTGGATTGAAGAGTGTTATCAAGGAAGGGCACAAAAGTTTCCCCAGCGGACATACTTCTTGTAAGATGCCTAATTACTTCCAGGGATTGTACTCCCATGCATGCTGCATTTTCTGCTTATTTGGTGTCCTTGAAGAAGTTGTTTTCATAAATCTCTCTGCCTTTCCCATTGTTTGAATGCTATGAGGGTGCCATTTTCTCGTTTCTGCAAAGAAAAAAGTTAATGTTATATTTCAATTTATACAATTCTATTTCTGAAAAGAAAATGTGCCATCAGATGGGTAGGATAAGCTATGCTTGACAGGAAAATTTACTCTGGACTTCATGTTTTAAAGTCCCATTTTTCTTGTACTTATGTTGCCCTGGAGGAAAGAGAGAAGATGTTATTCATCTTAACCTCTATGGAATTAGTTGTTCATGCAATTCACTAAATTGGGGATCATTACTAATGACATGCTTGTGTAAACTTATTCTTTCTATCTCTTGCAGCTTTATATGTGTTAGTATATAATGAAGAGTAGCAGTGATGCAGAATGCAGCACATTCAATAGAATTTTCATGACCTTTTGCATTTGGATTTTTGCACTCGTGCTATTGCCTGGCATTTGGAGACATATTAATGTCTCGGAATTGCAACAGTTTGTATTGAGTTCCGTATGGGTAAAATATTAGTGAAAGAGAATTCTACTTGTTGATATGCAGGGTCTTTTGCTGGTCTTGGTTTTCTAGCATGGTATTTGTCCGGGAAAATTAGGGCTTTTGATCATAATGGCCATGTTGCCAAACTCTGTATTGTTTTTCTACCACTCCTTGTTGCAGCAATGGTGGGTGTTTCTCGAGTGGATGACTACTGGCATCACTGGCAAGATGTATTTGCTGGAGGTCTTCTAGGTCTGTTGTCAAGAATGTATTTTGTCTATTAGATAATGCATTTGTCATGGCGAGGATCCTTTTCATTCCTTTGTTACCTTTTCCTGCAGGGCTAGTAATTTCTTCATTTTGCTACTTGCAGTTCTTCCCACCTCCAAATGATACAGATGGTATATGTTCTTTTTCCTATAGTTATTTGCAAATTTCTTTTATTTCATTCTGTCTAAACATTTTCTTGTATTGGAGTTTTAACCATGTTACATCAGTAATTTGAAATGCAAAAAATATGTGGCAAGTTTTGTACCAGCATTTGATTACTTGACTTGTTGCGGTTGGTGTATTGTCATAAGATTCCTTAGTAGTTACATATTTTCTTGCAATAACTATTGGTAATACATTAGGTTGAACAAAATTGAATTAACTCCCTGGCTCATTGCTATTGCTGTCCTTGTGGTCATCATCGTTATTTTGTTTCAGTGAAGATTTTTCTGTCCTTATGAAAATGCCACCTGACAGGCATCTTTGGAATTGATTTTTAGCACCTTAGTTTTGTTCTCTCTGAAAGGGCGAGCCTTGGTATAACAGTGAACATTACTCCAATGTGAATTGGAGGTCACGAGTTCGAATTACGAAAACAACCTTTTTGTGATGAAACAAGGGTAAGACTGTGTATAACTAACTTCTCTATTGACCTTTAGGTGTGTGGGAGCCCTGTGCATTGGGTACAGAAATAAAAATGGTGTTCTCTAGTTCCCTGGAGTCTGAATTACAACTTGTTTGAAGGATTATGATGTCTGCAATTCAAGAAAATCTCAGGTTCTGAGGGGGCAAGGATGGAGCTGGTTTTTAGTTTTCCTTTCCTTGCTATATGTTTCGATACAAAAGATCTGCTAGGCTATTACAACATGTGTCTGTTAGACTCTCTTTGTGGGCTATTACAACACGTGTCTAACGTGTCTCATAATGACAATGTGTTCATCCACTTTTGTCTTGCCATTATTTCAGTAAGCTGTCTCCATGCTCGTCCTTCTAGTGCTTTCTAAGATTTATTCTTACCAGCATCATATTTTTTGGGAACAGCACAGAGTTGCATTTTTACTATCAATAAATAGATAATTTTGAAGAATCTTGGGTATGACTCGTATAAGTTGGCAAGCAGAAGTTACATAAACAGGAGGGCAATTGTTCCCCCTTATTTTTTCTTCATTAGCATATACTGTCGGAAAACTAAACCTGTCCTTGATAGATTAGACTTTGTAGTGTTCTGCCAGAGATGCGCAGCATTACTCATCCTTTAGACAAGACTAGAAATTTCTTTTTGATGGTTCACTTGTGCAGTGCCAGCTAGTCTCGTTGGTTGTGTGCCATCAAATGTGCAGATTTTCAACGTGTCTTTGCTTTGCTAATTAAAACATATTAATCATCATCTGCCTCGGCTTTGTCAGATTAAGCTAACAAAGACCATATCAAAATGTTTATGTATCATTTCAAGTACTTACCTTTGTTGTTCATGTCTTTCTTACATCTTTTGTTGGACGTGCAGGCTGGGGACCTCGTGCATACTTCCAGATGTTGGCAGATTCTCAAACTGGCGTTCAGTCCTCCAACAACACAAATCGCCTTGCAATGCGGCAAACAGAGCTTGAGTGTGTGTACATTGATGGTCAGCATCCCAGTGACACTTAAAGAATCAACAATAGGGACACAGACCCCTTCCTGGAGGAAACAGGAGATGAGAGAAGGCAATAAAATTGGGTTTTGACAACAGAAAAAGTAGGAATATCTCGTGCCCATCTGCATGTCTCGTGTCCTGTACATCAGCTTATACATTCATACTCTTGTGTCGTGAGTACAGTTTGATAGAACTCCGTTTATTTGTAAATGGAACATAACACCAATGTTGGTATAAGATCGTTCTGACACAGGTTAAGAGATTTAGAGTTCTAATCTAATAATTATAAACAACTAAGAACCAGAATTATAAAATTTAGACGTCATTTCTAACAATAACAATGTTGAAAGAGATAAATTTAATAAATCAATACATTTAAGTATGAAAGTTCAAAGTTAGTTCTCAAAAAATCAGAGAAAATATCTTATACATTTATAAAATGGATTTGCCTTCTTCAGTCACCCTATTCTTAGAAACCCTAACTAATAAGTTGGGTTTAATAAATAAATTCGTACACCTTAACTAATAAGTTGGCTTAATAAGGAAATTCATTCAACTTACTAAATAATAATAAAAACTCACGAAAATAGTTTACTTAAAAGCTCAATCATGGGTTCTCAAATCCAACTTTTTTCTCAAGACTATGGTTCGCAAATCCCTCCATAGATGACATATTCACAAGTCCTAGTGAAGACTCCATCATCCTTAACTCGTATTTGGCAACTTACTGATAGTAAATGTTGTACAATAAGTTGTTAAGAATTTTCTTTATTTTTTTTGATCTTACCTGTGTAATTGGTCATCCATAGTTTTGTACACTATAGTTTCCATTATTATTTTTGTAAAGAATTAAGATTGTTTGTTACTTAACTTGGAAGGCAACCTTAACATCTGTTCCTTTTACAAATACACTCACTTATTTTCTTTCATCTTCACTCTTGTGAATCTAATCACTCTCGTACTCAACACTCTCAAATGCATTTATCTTCTTTTTTCCTCCTGTACTTTTTTTTTCTCTCGACTCTCTTTTTCTTTTCGCTCCTCCTCTTTTGCTTACTTTCATCAAGTCTCACTTGAACTTCATACACCTATTTTGGAGTCAATGATGCCAGTGTAAATAGTCTTCCATCTATGGTGAATGAATAATGGTTCTTGTAACCATTATTCCAAACTTTTCTATCAAATTGCCAAGGACGACCCAATAACAAATGCTTAGTCTGCATAGGTACAACATTACAAGACAATTCATCGTTATATCTACCAATGAAAAATGGAACCATAACTTGTTTAGTTACTTTTACCACTCCACTGTCATTCAACCATTGCAAATTATATGACCTAGGATGTTTAGTTGTAGGCAAGTTTAATTTTTTCACTAACTTTGTACTTGCTACATTAGTGCAACTACCTCCATCAATGATCAAGTAACAGATTCTATCTTTAACTAAACATCGAGTATGGAAAATATTTTTCCGCTGAATTTCAGCATCATCCTCCTCCTTAACCTGCGCACTGAGGGCTCTCCTTGCTACTAAAAGCCTTCCACCATACTCCGAATACTTTATCCCTTCATTAACATCACTAACATCCTCTAATGGTGGCATTTGGTCATCATCACTAACATCACTGCCAAACACATAGTCACCATTCTCCTTAAGGTACATGGTTCTCTTGTTAAAACATTGTGAAGCCATATGACCCCTACCCAGACATTTAAAGTATTTGATATCTCTAGTTTTGCCTTAGGTGCCCTCAAGTTTTTCTTCAAATTTTCCCTTTTCCAGGCTATCCCCACTAGTCTTGGGTCTATGTGAATTGCTTTTTAGCCTAGAAGTCATTTTCTTTTTCTTCTTCCCTAAGTTCGACTTCCAAAAAGATGAACCTAAGTTCTACTTATGTCTAGAAGTGCTCTTTCCCTTAAGTTGTCTCTCAACTTTCATGGTAATGTGTACCATGTCCTCAAGCTTTATATAGTGTTACAGTTTTACCACATCAGTTATGCTCCTATTCAATCCTTAGAGGAACCTAGTTGCCTCTTTATCCTCCATTACATTTGCCTTAACTATAGCAATTTCCATCTTTTTATGGTACTCTTTTACACTCTCGGAACCTTATATAAGACTTTACAACTTGTTATACAAATCTCTATAATAAGAACTGAGAACAAAACTCATTTTCATCACAGTCTTTAACTTATTCTAAGTTTCTATAGTTTTTTCAAAATTCCTTCTTCTAGTGGTAACTTGTTGGTCCTACCATACTACAACATAATTAGTGAACTCTGCCATAGCTAACTTCACCTTCTTCTCCTTAGAGAAGTTATGGTACTCATATATTAATTCTACCCTTCGTTCCCAATTCAAATAGACATCAGGGTCAGCTTTCTCTTGGAAAGAAGGTATTTTCATTTTAATACTACTAAAATTTTTGTCTACTCCTTCCTCTCCTCTATTTCTATTATCCCAACTTTCATTGTACTTATCATAAACATTTACATTGCCTCTTACTCCTCTACTATTCTTATTACCACGTCCTCCTCTAAAACCACCTTTGAAGTTTCTACTAGCTTTATCACCGTCATCATAATAATCATCACCATCTTCACCAAAATTATGTTCCAATTGCTCCTTCATGACCCTCCCAGCTGACCACTTAGGATTGACACTTGATTTTTCTTCTATTTGATCCATCATATCTCGAACTTCCCAAAGCACTTGGTCAATCCTATCAAACTTCTGTTCTAAAGATTTCATAAGCAATTTGAAATCTAAAACAACTATTTCCTTCTCTCTATGTGGGAAACTACCTTCTTTAACATTAGATATCATACATGCAAGATTGTTAGTAAATAAAGAATATGCCTCATAAAATTCACTCATGTGCGTATTTGCTCTCCACTTAACTACAGTAATCCTCAACTCTTGTATTTCACATAATAAATTGCAAAACTCTAAGAGTTCTTTCAGTAGTCTCAAGCAAACTAAATTCAAAATAAACAAAACTTGAATATATCAATCCTAAATCTACCTCTTTAGATAAATGACATGACCAAGAAGATGGGCAATAAAGCAAACAGAATGATAAGAAATTCAATGATATGAGCATTGTAATTAGACAACACTCAATTATCGAATATAATTGAGTAAATGACCAATTGAGTAATGAACTTAGTTTTTTTTTTCGGTTAACAAATGAGTATTTTTGTGGAAGAAACAAATATCAGAAAAAAAAACCTATGAAATACACGATTTTGTTTCTTTTTTTGTGTTTTTTTTTCTCTTTTTGATTATTTAACCAACAACAAAAAATACACAAAAGATATGATAACAACAATATAATTAATCTGAGTTAGAGCCAAGGCTCTGATACCAAATGATATGAACTCCATTTATATGTAAACGAAACACAACACTAATGTTTGTATAGGATCGTTCTGATACAAGTTAAGAGATTTGAAGTTCTAATCCAATGATTATAAATGACAAAGAACCAGAATTATAAGATTCAGATGTCATTCTTAACAACAACGTTGAAGAAGATAAGTCTAGTGAACCAACACACTCAAATATGAAAGTTCAGAGTTAGTTCTTAAATAATTAGAGAAAATAACTTATACACTTATGAAAATAGATCTGCCTCCTTTAGCCACCTTTTTTACTTTTTTTATATGTTAACTCTCATAAATCCTAACTAATAAGTTGAGTTTAATAAAGAAATTTATACACCCTAACTAATAAACCGAGTTTAATAAGAAAATTCGTCCAACCTATTAAATAAGATGAGTTTAATAAGAAAATTCGTCAAATCTACTAAATAATAATAAAAACCTATGAAAATAACTCATTTAAAGGATCAATCATGAGTTCTCAAATCTAACTTTCTTCCTAAAATTATGGTTTGCAAATTTTTTCATAAATAATACATTTGTAAGTATTGGTGAAAACTATATCTTTCTTAACTTATATTTAGTAACTTTCTAATAGTAAATGTAGTACAACAAGTTGTTGAGAGTTTTTTTTATTTTCTTTGATCTTGTTCTTGTCATTGGTTCTTCAAAGTTTTGCAAAATATCAACTCTTTTATTAATAATTTGAGTTGGTATAATATAATTTTCATCACAGCTCTTAGCCACCTTCCCCTGTACTTATCCATTCCTTTTCTTCTGGTATGACATGAACTGGAAATTCCCACTTGATTTCTCTCGAGTGCGTCATCTAGGTAGGTTTATTATTGAGGTCTGTAGCATGACTTTCAGATGTGCATTGGCAACTTTAAATGGTGGTGTGGTGATCTCCAAAACGCTGCTTAGCATGAGAGAAATGTAAAACTAAAAAGTGAAAAAAAGCTATTGATTCTAAGTTGGAGTTGTGCGTTCATGTTGTGTAGTGTATAATTGACCTCTTCTCAGACTTCACAACGTGGACATATTCATCACAAATAATCCCAAAGAATAATATATTTAGTAGTATATAATACGATGCAATTTTTCAACTAATTCTGCACTACTGGCAGAGAGAATCCCATTTGGACTGGCCGAATGATCGATTCCACTCAAAAGGAGCATTTGACGCGGTACCCAAAAAAATAAAAAAGACGTTCATGGCAGACACATAGCTGTACCTATGAGCAAAACACAAGGCATATGGAATTTTACCTGGATTTGGTCAAGTAATGTTTTTGACTGCTTGCTTTTCATTTCTTTTTCCCTTTTTCTTTTGAGGTCCTTTAATTCCACCTTCTATTTACGGCATAGTTAACTTCTTCCCTCCGCTTATCTCTTCGTTTATTGTGCAAATGGGGATGACTCCCAGTGCACGCTCTGAGAACTTAAAGAGGGGATTCCAAAAAGTTGACGGTCCAATCGAAAGCAGCAAGAAGAAGCTCAAAATCGTAAGACTTGGTGGGACCAACCGGCGGGTGTGGAAACTGAGAACAACCCGAAAGCTACGTTGGAGGATCGTTTCTCCGACAAGGATTTTGGCAAGGCTTCATCAAACGTACGCAAGTATAATGACCATTTTGGCAGTCATGATGGCAAAATGGAACAATAAAGGTTTGCTTCAAGGGAAGAAGATTGCTGGAGATCATCAAATTACAAAGGTCTCTTCTGGAGAGGAAGTTGATTGGAAGCTGGTTTTGGAAGCATGCGAACAGCTAGTTGCTTCTACTGAGTTAAGAGACCTCTAAAGGAATTTGTTGTATGGCTCTGTGTGAGGCCGACATATCTACGTCTGTAGTAGTTCTATCCACAGTTATTGCTGAAGTTTCGACTCGGATATAGGTGTGGTAGGGATGATCCAAATGTGTGGGGTAAGGCAGGGCGATGTTTCCTGTCCGGGTAGTGGCACAATGAAGCTACCCTCCAACGTTCCAATACAGGGGATCCCACGTTTGTGGGATCTGGGAAAGGATCAGATGGAAGCTGCCCTCCATTAATGCACCAACAAAATGGTTTTCCTCTTTGCAGTTGCCAAACTAGTCTACTAGCTTGAAGTATGTTGATGGGAGAAAGGGCAGCGGCCTTGTTGTAGAAAGATAGAAGAGGAAGAAGATGAAGATTGCACCAGAGACCAGAGAGCATACACACACTTTTTGGTAGTAATTTTTCAATATATTTCATTGTCAATCAAGTGATTTATACAAAATTCAAGTACAATAACGATGATCAAAAGACATATTTTTAATGCTCACTATGCTTCTATATTAAGCTAACTCAACTTGGGGCCTTTAAAGTGTCACCTAACCCCACTAAAACAAGATTCAATTGGTTTGACAGCTACTGACTCTAACTTAATACATTACAGCACAATTACTCATTGATTACATGAACTAAACACACTTGAAGACTAGTTACAAGATAACCAAGAGCATTACACATAAACAAAACGAAGCTTGCATTCCTAGCTGCTGAAGTTGCTGAAATCTTCATGCTACAACTCAGCTTCTAGTTCCTCTTCTCCTCTGACGTTGAGAACTTGAACAATGAAGAAGCTAGGCCTCGCAACAAAGTTAATGGTGTGAAACCTAACTTCAAGATCAGATGAAAAATTTTTCGTAATCAACCATGCTAATTGATGATTTGATCCAATAGTAAATAACTCCATTTTGGCAAACTCATGGCTCAGTGTGCTAGGACTTACAATCGGAAAAGACAAAACAGAAAGTAAAATTGGTTCAAAATTCTATGCAGACTCTTCTTTATTTTTTGAAGGTACAACTTTATTTATTTTTCTAAATCTTCTCATAGCTACATTTAGCATCGAAATATCAATGGTTACTCGAGAAATTCAAACTCACAAACTCACTATGATATTAATTGTTAGGATTAAAGTTCTATCGTCACACTAAAAATTTAAGTTATTGGTTGAAGTGTAACTTTATTTTTTTAATTCTTCTTAAAGTTTCAGGGACTGTACCCATTATAAGCGCCATCAACTGAGTCCAAAGAAAATGCTAGTAATATTAGCTCCTTCAATCTATGAGGATCCAAATCTCCTTGGTTTATGGGTCATATCGATCCATGAGAATTCTCCATTCATTCTTCAAGATTGGAGGCTCTTAGGCTATGAAAAATGGGTCACTCAGTCCAATGGTGTCGCATGGACCGCGAAGAGTTCGTGATCATTAGAGTCAACCGGTGATCAGTCCGGTCATCAGAATTAAAAGATGATATTTTCTTTGTAGATATGCCCCCGCTCCATGGAAGTGTGCAAGCAGCTCCTGAAGTGGGCACTAAATGCTCCTTGAGTGTAGGCAGCATGAACAGGTCTCCTTAAATCCTTCTTGTTCTAATGTTAAAACAATAATTATATTTACCCCTCTATGAAAAAAAACAAAATAAATGCATAATATAATGTCTTTATGAAATAAAATTGAAAAATGATCTGTAACAATCTTATTGTTTTAGTGGATACTCATTTAAAGAGATACACTTTTCATTTACCAAAAAGTAGATGAAACAATATTATATGAGTAACCAAGTAGTGAAATACATATGATAATTTTATAAATATGTGAAATGGAAAATATGCTCCATTCTAATCTTGCAAATAAAGCTTATGTAGATAGTAGCACTCACTAAATTTTAGTATATAACAATTTAATTTTCTAATTATGTTTAATAATGCGTGATTATTATTGACATTTTCCTGATTAATTTGTTAGTGAGAATAACATCCTTCAATGTAAATAGTTAATGTAATCAAGAAATTGTGTACTTGTCAATATTGGATAACTTTAGTAAGAATCTTCATGAACGTGCAGTGAGACGTGCACATGGCTACAGATAAATATAATAAATCTGTTGTATTTGGTATCAATCACAATACACGTGTATATTGATTGTGGTTAAATGGTTTTGATCTTGATAAAATGTTGTAAAATTTATCAGATTTAAAGAAAAAACAATCGTATCCCTGGGCATGTAATGCTACTCATAACGTTAATTCAACATTTATTGCAGATGCAGAAAAACATGTAATGTAGTAGAAGAAAACAATGTGTATTTATTGCGGTAAACAGAATGTTTAATACAGTTTAGGTAAATACACAAGGAAATTTTTAATTTGATTCTCTTTTTTTAAAAAAATTAAATTAACTTATATATTTTAAATAATTATTTAAATTAAATTTTTTTTATTTAAATAAGATTTATATTATTTTTTAAAAAATTAAATAACTTGTTATTTAAATTATATAAATTATATAAAAAAACTCAAAATTTGAATAATAGTATAATTTATTTAAATAATTACTCAAATAAAAATTTTTAATTTAAATAAGATATTTTTTATTTATTTTTAATTTTAAGTTACAAAAATTATATAAAAAATTTTAAATTTGAATTATATTAGAATTTATTTAAATAATTATTTAAATTAAATATTCGTTTATTTAAATTTGACTTGTTTTTATTTTTATTTTTGAATTTTAAATAACTTATTACTTTAATTATCTAAATTTAAATAATATTAAAATTTATTTAAGTGATTATTAAAATGAGATATTTTTTATTTAAATTTGATCTGTTTTACTTTTTTTTTTTTTAATTTGAAGAATTGATTACTTAAATTGTATAAATTATATAAACAAAAATTAAACTTAAATAACACTATAATTAATTTAAAAAGTTAGTCAACTAAAAAAAACAATGATATTAAAAGAGTTAATTTAATTTTTTTAATTATAAACTTGTGGATTTATATTAAAATAAAAAAATATTATTAATTTTTTATTTTATCTATTTATCTAATTATTTTATTTTATTTTTTTAAAAGAGTCTATTATATTCATATTTTTTTAAGAGTAAAATAAAGAAATGCCAATTTATTAACCCAGAAAAATGCTACAATAGACCTAACTCACAGTGAAACCTTCCAACAAGTAAAATGAGATGCCAACTTCACAATCTTGTGTGCTGCCCTTTTTGGTAAGGTTGGTGTGTGTGTGTCGCGGTTACCAGTACATATACAGTAACTAAAATCCGCAGTACGAATCTCTGCACGTGGCAAAAAGGATATCTCAACTACCAAGCAAAGTTAAGTCAGCAATCACAGGAGAAAATATTCTGCTGGTGGTGGAGTGTTTGGACTGTTAGGAAGATGATGACTCCTTTCCTTTCACACCCATATCAAATTCTCCCACCCATCTGTATATAAGGGACGACCCGTTATATATCTTTCAGAGTGGTGCAGAACTAAGGATTTGTGAGCCAAATTGTCAAATATATATCTATATTTTTGTGTTTTCCTCTCAAGAACATGGAGAGGGGGATTGCAAATTCTGAAGACATTGTGAGTCCACATCTCCCCCTTTTAGATGATGATGATGATGATGATGATGCTGCCGATAATATTCGCTTGAAACAACTCGGTTACAAGTCGGAGCTCAAGCGTAGTCTCTCGTGAGTTTTTATTTTTATTTTTCTTTTTTTTGTTTGTCTGTCGAATCTTTTATTCTCTCTTTAGTGTTAATGCCAATGAATGACGCTTTGTTCACCCCATTGGAACATTACACAATGCATTGAAAATCCACAAGTTCGTTTTTATTTTTATGATTTTATCCAATAGGTTTTAGTTTGCATGGATATTTGGTACTTGAATTTAAGTTTGATGTCGTGAATTTCTCATAAGTCAGCGCCCCATATGCATTCGAACTCGAACATGTCTACAATTCCAGTAGAATAGCACTACGAAGTGGGAAAATATTTGCAGAGTGAAGAAGGCAAGTTGAATTTCCTTGCTTTCGGCGGGGTTCATATTCCTGCGACACTCTCAGTTTTCCTTTCATTTTCTTGCATTTTCTCGCCAGTAATGAAGCTGCGTTGCAACTCGAGTTTGGCCCGACCTAATGGAAAGCCGGGGGGTTTTGTTTCTGCGTTGTCGTCTGCAGGGTAATTGCAAACTTTTCGGTGACTTTTAGCATCGTGTCGGTGGTCACTGGCATCTCCACGCTGTACGACACGGGTCTGACCTACGGTGGGCCCATTTCGATGGTGTATGGGTGGCCCATAGTGAGCGTGTTCACATTGCAAGTGGGGATATCAATGGCTGAGATTTGCTCTGCCTATCCAACGGCTGGCGGGCTCTACTTCTGGAGTGCTAAGCTTTGTGGCAATGAGTGGGCGCCTTTCGCTTCTTGGATCACTGGCTGGTCAGTCCCCCTCTCTTTCTTTTTCTAGCATTATCACAAATAATCCGAAATGCCGCTCATAAGGTTACTCCATAAAATATGTCACGGATACACCGAAAATAAATAAATAAGATTAAAAACATAAATTTATAAAAAAATTATATATATATATATGTGTGTGTGTGTATGTGTGTTCATAATTATCAGTTATAATCTTTACATTTTTATAATTAAATAATATAAATATATATTTAAGTTAGTATTTATTTATTTTTTTATGCATGCATAAAAATCTTTTACTTTATATGAACATCGTCAAAAAAAAAAAAAAAGGTAGATATATTTGTGTCTAAAGTCTAAACGCACACGCCAACCCCAAAATTAGAGTGCTCGTTCACATCTACTACTATAAATAAATAAATAAATATATATATATATATATATATTTATTTATTTTCCTTGTTTTCACATCAAAATTAGAATGCATATATATACTATTCTTGTTGTTGGTAGGAATAGGATTTCGCTAAACCAGGCTTAAATTGTTTGCTTAAAAACCCAAGTTTGGGCTGATGGAACAGTTGAAATCTAATTTTATTTACTTATTTTTGGTCTCGTTGGAACTGGGCTAAATTCTTAAATGCCGAAATGAGAATTAAATAAATAAAAAAAAAGTCACTATTAAAGTTCTGCCCAAATAATTGGATGGGCCAAAAAATCGGCATTTTGTCTGCTTCTCAATGGCCCAAAATGACACTTTGGACGTTCAGACCTGGGGTAAATTTTGGTGGACCTTGGCCCTTCTGTTCTATTCTCTACAGTTAACATGACCATTTCACCCTTTGTCAGTGCTTCCTTTTTTTTTTTTTTTTTGTTTGACGAAAAAAATTCATGCAATTGAAAATCCTCAAGGGATTCCGAGAATTCTTGTTATACACTCGTTTCAATCCTCAACGCACTTCCAAGATGCTGTGTTATATTACAAGATTTTGACTTTTTTATTATTAAAGTAATTAATGTAAAAGATTTTTTCATCATAATCATAAATAGTTGCATATCAATTAAATTTTAAATTCCAATTTAGTGTTATTATTTTTGTTATTTTGTCATTTCCCTTGGTTTTGTGTTCTATACACACACACACACACACACACACACACAGAGCAAGTCATGGTCATTAACATGCCATTCCCATATGCTATGAACCAATTTTTTTTATGAAAAATTAAACCAAAAAGAATACAAGAAAAGGTCAACGGACCAACAAAAATCGGGCTTGGCTGACCCGCGGCCGTCACATAAAAACAAAAAAATAAAAATAAAAAAAAAAAGAAAAACAAAACTGTCATTTCAACTTGGAAAAGCCAATAAATCTTCGGGTATGTGCCCAATAATTTACATTTGCTCCCATGTATTAGGTTGAACGTTTTGCTTTCCGTAGTTTTAGAGTTTTCGTTGCAAATCATCTCATTATAATTCACTTAATATCATAGTTATTGCACTTTAATTCACATTCTGTCATATTTTTCCGCGTATTATCACTATTATTATACAATTATGTCAAGTATATATATATATATATATATTTGTAGTACATCTTGTCATGTAGATTAATCTGGCTATCTAATGAAGGCTATTGAAAACAGAAGTGGGGCACTTAACGTGGGCCGGGCGAACCATTTTTCAAAGGTGGACAAGCCGTAGTGTTTGTGATGTGTCAGTGTTTGTGTTGCCGTGTTCGCGTCCGTGCATTATAGATTTCCCTTGCACAAGCTGACTTTCCCCAGCTGTCATGGGTATGCAACAAAACCATACCTTCGAAACGTCCACGCACGTTTCTAAATTAGGAATCCAATCAGTGGTTCTGTTTCTTTGGTCACGCACATTGAAATTGAAGGCGGATGCTTTTCATATACGTTTCTTATTCGAAACAACAACCTAACATAGTGCAAGATGTATATATATTACTATACCCGGGAGATTCTGGGGGAATTATTACACATGTGAACGCTCATGTGAGTTGTCAACTATAATCTAACGTTTGGGCTGACACGACGGTTGGCGTGTTGGAAGGGATGACGCAAGGTTATGACTTTTACGTTTTACACGCATAGATAGGAGCAGATGTTATCTTCAAAATTGAGGTGGAAGAATTCTAAGCTGTTTCTTTCACTATTTTTGATTGATTCCGAGACATGTCGATACAGCCGCATGACAGGAAATAATTACGTTGCCTTTTTATAAAAGCCAACTGTGACAGAATCTTCAATTTTATGGGTTACATGGAAAAAATTGCTCTCAGGAAGGAAGGAAGCAGGGAAGAGAGAAACCAAAGATTGGTCTTTTTTTGGTTTTTTTTTGTTTTTTTCATATATTAAATCAAAAACCAATCTTTCTCTTTTTCTGCTTTGTTAATGATGGTTACGGCTGGTGAAAAGATGTTACTTCCAACTCGCAGTTCAGCTCAAAATGGCCAGGCTTCTATTGATTCGGGCGCTGCCCGTCTCAATGAGCTTGGCTACAAGCAAGAACTCAAGCGTGACCTCTCGTAAATCTCTCAAAGCTCACTTTTTTTTTTTTTTTTATCCTTCTCTTTTGATTCTATTACACTCCAGTTCAGGGTTGTCATTGAATTGGGTCAACATGGCCGCCTTGATTGCAGGGTGTTGTCGAATTTTGCGTTTTCATTTGCGATCATATCAGTAATAACTGGTATAACTACCTTGTACAACACTGGGTTGAATTATGGTGGGCCTGTTTCGATGACTTATGGTTGGTTTGTAGCCAGTGGGTTCACCATGTTTGTTGGGTTATCAATGGCTGAGATTTGCTCCTCTTACCCAACTTCTGGTGGTCTTTACTACTGGAGTGCAAAGCTTGCCGGTACTCAATGGGCACCCTTTGCCTCTTGGATCACTGGCTGGTAATCTTTTTTTCCTTTTTATTTTTTTTCTTTTTGGTTCTTTCTTGCCTTTCCTTAGGTTGTTTTTTCTTGGATACTCAAACTTTTTCTTCTATTTGATTTTTGCTGCCATGGTGCCCAATGACTTTTTCGTCAAACTTAGTGAGCGTTGATCGCCGTCTTCTTTTTGGTGGCGTCCACTGTCCATTTCCCACTTTATTACTTTCATCGACAATTTGGTTGGTCCTTTACTTTTTAAGTAATCTCCTTTGAGATGGTGTGAATTTGAAGGCTCGATTTCAAATTGAGAAACTAGGCTTCAGGTCTCTTTTTGCTACAAGTGATTTGGAAAATCACACCTTGCTACTTTGGACTATTAGTTGGGTGCCATTCTGTTTTTTCATGAACAGTGCATACTGGTTTCCGTTTGAGAGAGGGAAAAATCATAACATCTCTTTGCAGTTTGGATGCAATTCTAGTATTAATTAATGATTAATTCCATTTGGTTCTCAAAGATATATTGGTGTCTATGTAGCAAGAAATGAATGAGGACATGGGGTATGCCGTATGCATAAAAATGTCTTTTATAGGACATGAATTCTGTTTGAAGCGTGGACTGCTTTCTTTGCACACACACAGATAAATGCCACGCTTCAAACTTGTACTTGAATCCATTTGACATAGCTTGGAACTAAGGTCCCTTGATATCTATCAAATACTGGTCTGATGTTTAAGTTGAATACATGATAACATTGTTGGAAGTAGCATGTGGAGCATTGATGGCTTTAAGTCAGTTTATCATATTCTTTTGAGTGCACAACACCAAGAAAAATTTGGTACATATACATTCCTTGATTGTTTGTGGTCAAAGTTTTGGTTTACTGACTTTACTAGCCGGTCTTTTATTGCTATTGAATGCATAAATTTTCAATCTTTAACATGTTGTTGAAGGCTGAGAGTAAGAAAGTCGATTGTCTTCTTGCAGGTTCAACATCGTTGGTCAGGTATAACTTGGTATCCATGCTGGAAATTCATAACCTTCAGCTTCAGGATCCACTGGCAGACTGATTTGTTTACCATGTCCAATGATCTGTTATATTCTCTAACCATTTCACCTACATTTTCATATGCAGTGGGCTGTAACTACAAGTATAGATTTCTCACTTGCACAGCTGCTTCAGGTTATAATTCTCCTTAGTACAGGTGGAAAAAATGGTGGGGGATATGAGGCTTCAAAGTATGTAGTGATTGCTATGCATGGAGGAATTTTACTTATCCATGCCATATTAAATAGTTTTCCCATCTCAGTGTTATCATTCTTTGGACAGCTGGCTGCTGCCTGGAATCTTCTGTGTATGGAGAATTTCTGGCCCTAGTTTTACTCATTTGTCATCTTCAGCCAACCTCTTTCCAATATCGTTAACAATTCTCTGCACTTTTAGGTGTTGTGCTTCTCACAATTATCATTCCCTCTGTTGCGACAGAGAGGGCTAGTGCCAAGTTTGTGTTCACGCACTTTAATACCGATAATGGGGAAGGAATCAACAACAAATTCTACATTTTTGTTCTGGGACTTTTGATGAGTCAATACACCCTTTCTGGGTACGATGCCTCTGCACATATGGTAAGCTGCATTGCTTTTTTGTTGGCCTCTTTAAAAGTTGCAAGAAAAATCTCATGTTGTAGGAAGAAACTATAATGACTATCATTATTTGGACTTCCAACTCTGAATTACCTGCAATTAGCAAGTTGACATAAACTGTACTTCTATACCAACTATTTTATTAATGAATTTTCTTCCTTGGCTTTGTCTGTTATTTACGACAAATGGTAGGAATGAAACTAAATAAGCTTGTTTTTGTGTCAACGTTGTTTTTAGACAGAGGAAACTAGGCATGCCGATAAGAATGGACCAAGGGGGATAATTAGTGCGGTTGGGATATCTGCTATTTTTGGATGGCTTTACATACTTGGTGTCACCTTTGCAGTAACAAATATTCCTTACCTTTTGGACAAAGATAATGATGCCGGTGGTTATGCCATCGCTGAAGTATTTTATTCAGTATTCAAGAAAAGATATGGCAGTGGAGTTGGGGGAGTTGTTTGCTTGGGATTGGCTGCTGTTGCTATATTCTTTTGTGGTATGAGCTCAATTACCAGCAACTCCAGGTACTCATGCTTGTTTTTTCACCTATTGAATGGATTCATAAAACAAGAAGCACTTTCTGAGTATGAATACTTAGTACTTCAGCTACTGAAAAATGCTAGACAACTATTTTCAGAATGGTTTATGCATTTTCAAGAGATGGAGCTGTGCCACTTTCATCAGTATGGCACAAAGTGAACAGGCAGGAGGTCCCTATAAATGCTGTTTGGCTCTCTGCATCCATTTCATTCTGCATGGCACTAACGGTATGGCAGGCTATGAACTTCTACTTCTGTAAAGTTGTTCACTGCTTTTGAACTTTTCATGGAAAAAAAACTCCCTTGTTCATCCTGTTCTGGGCTTTCTATCTCTTGTAAGTTATGATATTCTTCCCAAATGAGTTTCGCGACTTTTTGTCTGACTCCACTATTGTAATGATATGGATGACCTTAAAAGGTATAAACCTTAAGAAGGAATTTAGTAAAAGAGATACTCAGCTATTTAGCGGGGTCAGGAAAAAAGCTCGAAAAACTCATTCGGGAAGAATATCATTACTCTTCTAGTAATTGTATTTGTGCATTCAGCCTGAATATCTTTTATCTATCTTAGTAGCCAGCCAGTTCCGACAACTGCTAATTGTGTGCTCCCTGTTTAATGCTCTGCAGTATCTCGGAAGCACAGTGGCATTTCAGGCTATGGTATCCATAGCTACCATTGGACTGTATATCGCTTATGCACTACCCATCTTCTTCAGGGTGACTTTGGCACGCAAATCCTTCGTCCCAGGACCATTTAACTTGGGACGTTACGGTATTCTGGTTGGTTGGATTGCAGTAATTTGGGTGGCAACCATCTCAGTCCTCTTCTCATTGCCTGTAGCATACCCTATCACAAATGAGACGCTCAACTACACCCCTGTTGCAGTTGGTGGCTTGCTGTTTCTCATCGTTTCGACTTGGGTCGTAAACGCTCGCCACTGGTTTAGAGGCCCTAAAACTAATATCTAGGTAATTGAACCATGTTATATTCATTATGGTCATGCTCCCAATCACAAGCGTTGTTGTGCTTGTAATAGTCTAGAGGGCAGTTTAAGAAATAGCTATGGGGTCAAAAAGAAGATTTATTTATTTATTATAAATCTGGATTTAGACTCCAGATTCCAAGTAGCAGGAACCTACCCCATCACATCAGCTTTGCTTAAATTTTCTAGTGTGTTGAAGCAGAAAAGGAGGGAAAGAAATTTAAAATATTGATAAGTGGTATGACCTGGTCGATAATGAAAATGACTGTGCCATCAGCCAAGAACTATACCAAAAGGTCATCTAAACCTTTTTATTTTTTGGTTGTGACAAAGTATATATATATATTTTTCCGCAATTAAATTATGAATTTGCGTTTAGTATCAAATCTATCACGACGTGCATTGATTTGTGACAGAAACTATTATCCTACCTACATAATATTATAATATTCCAGCGCGGCATTAAGAGTCCATGTGGCATGAGACAAAAGGCTCGATTTTCAGAAATTACTGGAAAAAAAAAAAAAACAAACTCTCAAAAATTTGATTTCTAATCTCTCTCAATAAAAATCCCAATTTTATTTTGTTACCTAAAAATCCCAATTTTGTTGATTACTGGCTTAAATTCGTAGTCAACAGAACGTAAATCCCAGCATCACAAAGAAAGTAACTTCCTGGCTTCCTGCTCTTTCGAAATTATTTTTTCAATTATTGCCGAAAACGCTATGCTTTCGTGCCACATGTTGGTCGGTTAATGGTTTCCATTGTTACTATTCATCTGCTGACGACGCAATAGATTGGACCCGTGAGACTCAAAATCTCGTGCTGTCGAGAGCGCGGAGGTTCGAATCCTCCTCAAAGCACAATATCAAGAGATCTCGAATCGAATTGATATATCAATTGGTGCGGAATGAAAATGGTAATGTTGTAAACCAAAAAATAGACCAAAATACAACCGGCTAACTTCGGTTGATCAATGGCTAGGAGTATATGTAGTTTCAAAAACATGACTGCAACATCCGGATTTGCAATTCATTTCGAGCCAACATGCAGTGTATACCTCCTCGGTGTGTAGCTCTCTATAGTAAAAGCGATTTCTCATGGTTTTGACAAGGAGCACTGTGCACTATTAAAGTAAATTCTGTAAATATGCGTTTAATCACATTAAACATTTTGATAAAATTTAAACTCATAATTTTTAATAAATCGACTTTTTATTTAATATTAAATCATAACATGGGTCGACTTAGCGTGGCTAATCATGGAGTAAACTGACTAAATTCAGCCAGGCTCATAGCATTCACTGTTTAAGGTGCATTCTCGATCTTGCACGTTCAAAGCAACATTTGCACTAGCTAATGAAAATGGTGGGCGTGACCATCTCGCCAAATATCCAAGAAACTTACCATGCTGCAGTGGTTGTTGTTTCTGTGCAACCAATGATTGAGAAAAACAATTTCAATTTCCAATAGAAAAGGTAAGGTCCCAATAGCATTTTCACGTACGAAAGGACCCAAGTCCCAACAACATTTCACGTATACAAGCAACTCAATAATTGCATGGGTTTAATTGTTTCCAAAGCCCACCCAAAAAATTTTCCTATCAGAAAACCCGCCGATCACTCCATCCAAAACAATAGAGAGAGAGAGAAATCCTCTCAAAACTTGATATAATATGGCTGATAAGGGATGCTCCACTATAATCTCGTAGCGGCAATACCGTTATTCGTACCATACGACGAAGTTTGCTCGCATAAAGTTTGAAGGTGCCTTCTCCATCTTCCAACTAGAAAGCCCATTTTGGTAGATAATTAGCATAGCATTTATTTATCAAGGTCTATAAACAGAACTATAATCAGCATTTACGCAAGTCAGAATAATAAGGAAGTGAGGCTTATGAATATTGTGCATACCATATTATCACAGTTTTGGGCTGCTGCCATGTGTAGTAACATTACATAGCGATTCCCAGTGGTGATCAACATCCCACGGATTTGGCTCAACATCCATAAATTGATAATCAAAAGAATCCTCTTTGAGCAACCACCACATATCAGCAAACTCTGACTCTGAGTGGTTTGCATTTGACAAAGAGTCGGGAGGAAATGAAACTGCTGTTCCGTTAGCGGGGTCCATACCATAATTGGATGAATTATATGGATAGCCTGCAGTGTGATTTGATGGAGCCATAACATCCAATTCCTGATTCCCGTTAGTTGAGCATCCTGTTGATATGTTGGCATATGGAACACCACCTGGAGTAAGATTTGCATTTTCCATTACCCCGGCTTCTTGCATGTGATCACAGCATGCCTTTAGGAACTCCCGCAGATTTGGCACATTGTCCGTAAAGTCCAGCATCTCCTTTCCATCAGTGCAGTCCATCAGAAGACTTATGCTGCATACATTGAGTCCGGTAGGATTTGAAATTGACATTGCCCCGGCTTCCTGCTTGGAATCACAGCATCCCCTTAGAAACTCCTGCAGATTTGGCACATTGTCCATAAAGTCCAGCTCCTCCTTTCCATCAGTGCATTCCATCAGAAGACTTCCTATTCTGCGCACATTGCGTCTGGTAGGACTTGAAATTTCCATTAACCCAGCTTCTTGATGGTGATCACTGCACTCCTTTAGAAACTCTTGCAGATTTGGCAAATTGTCCATAAAGTGCAGCTTCTCCTTTCCATCACTGCAGTCCATCAGAAGACTTTTTGTACTGGACACATTGCAACTGGTAGGATCTGAAATTTCCGTGAGCTTTTGGTTCACATCGTTAGATTTCATTGAATACACGGTTGTTTTAGGCTTGAGGTCCGAAGTAGGATTTGTGATTGCTCCTTCATTTGACTTCTGGTTACCATCACTGCAGCTTATTGGCATTTCATATGCACTAGGCAGATTAACTGGAGTAGTCCCGGGTGCCAGCACATCTGTCTTCATGTCCCCAAGACCGAAGTCTGCCGAAGACTTACCTGCATTGGGCACTTTGGCTGCAGCAGGATATGAAATTCCCATGGCCCCGGAATCCGGCTTCCCATCTGTGGGGTCTGTTGGAAATATGTCTGCATTAGACACATAACCTGGATTAAGATTCGCAGTTGCATTACCGTCAGAATTTTGATTAACATTGCTGAAGGTTGTCGCAAGATTGACAGCATTGAGAGCGTGATCTATACTGAACTGTGCTGATGAGGAATTCAGCCTTTGTGTTGCCTCGGCTGATGTTAAAGGAACATCTGTCTCCACGTCCCCAAGATTGAATTCTATCAGACACTCATTGGCAATGGGCACATTGGCAGAGGCAGGATCTGAAATTCCTATAGCTCCGGAATCCAGATTCCTTTCTGAGGAGTTTGTTTGAAATTTTTCTGCTTTAGGCACATATCCCGGATTAGGTTTCAAAGTTGCGTTAACAACAGAATTTTGATTCACATTGATGGAGGTCGTCGCAAGGTTGGCAACATTGGACGCATGATCTATAGTTAGCTGTGCTGGTGAAGAATTCAGCCCTTGTGTTGTCTGAGCTGATGTGATTGGAACTTGATATTTGTTTAGTCTGCTACAGGTGGCAGAAAATTTGGGAGCAAGAAAGCATGGTGTCCTTGAGAACCCATATGCATGCCCTGAAATGAATAAACATCTAAAGTTCAGTACAAAGTCAGACATAAAATACAATTTGGAGGGATTAACCGTGTCACTTGTCAAGTACTTCTGGACATTTGTTTTGTTAGCTGGTCCACAATCTCTCTACTTTGCTTCAGAACCTTTGCAACTTCAGGTCTTGGCAAATATGCATATCTTGCGTTGTAGGGGATCTCTGAAGTAGCCTTCTTTTCACGGTTACGCCGCAGTTGAGCCCTATATTGCTGAAAGAATATCCATCATTAGTCTTCATCCAAAATTACAAAGAGATTGTTGAATAATGGATGCAGGAAATTAGAAAAGAAAATAGTTGCAATTCTATAAGTTAAGAAACTAGCTAAACGTATAGATCATCATAGTCTCAGTTTGTTCAATTGAGTCTACATACTCGCAACACTATAACAACCAAATTCAACGAAAGACACGTAAATTGATCATGCGTAGCAACAATTGGCACGATTAACTATGAAGCGAATCAATAGAAGGTAAATTACCTGAAGATGGCTAGCAACGTGGCGTCGAGTCAAATTAGGCTCATTCATCATTCTGTGTACTGATTTAGGACAAGCTTCCGTGCCCAGAGGAGTGAAAAACAAAAGCAAAGCAAGGAACAAATAGAAGAGAATGTTACTTCAGACGTAATGAATGGTGCAGAATATAGGGTAAAGAAAAAGTTGTGAAAAGACAAATGTATAATCTTAATTACCGTCATCGGCTAGTGTTCGCACGGCTGCTATGAACTTGTAATGCAGCTGGGGTGTCCAAACAAGGCGTGGCTTCTTCACCGGGAAGGCATTTTTACTCCTTCCCTCTTGTTGGTCTTGCTCTTCATTGGTTTCACCTTTTTCCACATTGGTTTTGCTGGTATCAGGTTCATCCTGTTCACCTTCGAATCTGTTTAGATTCTCAATCATCTCCAACGATGCAAAGATATCATTCTCTGATTCTTCTCCGTAATTTTTATCAACTGGGGCAAATTTCCCTTCAATTGCCTTCCGAAATCTATCTGCATCAATCATCACACAGTCATCATTACCATCATCTCCGCCAAGCAATGCCCCCTCTTCAACTTGCTTGCCCTCATCTTGATCATCAACAGCAGCAACGTTTTCATGGTTAGTGCCATGCAGCTCATTGTCAGCAGCAACTCCACGCACCCTTTTGCCCTTACTTTGATCATCACTCATTCCCTGTCGCTCATCATCTTTACCCTTGCCTTTATTAACATGATGACCGCGACCATCATCATTAGGGTCATTTCCATTGGCAACGCTAGCCCCCCGTTTGGTTCTCTTTCTTAGGTCTTTGTTTTCATTTTGCACGCTCAAACTCCTGTCTTCGCCTTCGTCTTGCATTTGGATATCTGTAAGCCTTTGTCCCTCACAGAAATTAGGTCGCCACACGTACTTGCGTTTATCCATTGAAATTGGTTTGTCCAGAAAGAAGGACGCCACTGCCACTAGAGCCTTAACGTTATCTTCTATGCTGCTACTTGAGGATGTTACTGCATGGCAAACAAACTGTTTCGTGAAGTCTCATTACTCGTATTCTTTTGTTTTTATTTTTATTCATTTAGTACTTATGCATTCAAGAATGTTATTATGTCTACTCATTGAAAATTCCTATATTACAAAAGGAAAAACAACGAGACATCTATCTCACCTCACTCGTTTATAATGCTACGTACCAAATGAAATTAGAAATGCTAATATAGTTAATGTCGCCCTTCCTCAAATAATATTGAGAATAAACGAAAATTGAGATCATAACAAGAAGGAATCTAAACAGATGAACAACACGGCAAAAATCCAAAAATTCATTGTTAGTATTATGGATCAACATCCAAAAACTAGAGTAGCTATTAGCACCTATATATGACTCTTGATCGAAAATCGTGTTTGGTAATTTTTACGTTGAAACATTCTTGAATCCACTGCACATGTATAAAACTTTAAAAAGAGCGAAATCATATTGCATTTATATATAAGATTTTAAGAGAGCAATTCCGTTTTCCACTATTGGCATGTCATTTCACCTATCAATTAAGTGCAGACTAAATGTTCTGTGATTGTATGGACACTTTGTTGGTTATTTGGTACTAAATTATAAAATAAATTATAAAAAACTAAATGCAAGGCCAAATTTTAGATTTGATGTGATTAAATACAAGACACAAAAAAAAAAAAAAAGGCATGTATAGGCATGAGATCACAAACAAAAACATTGAACATAGTCGCATTATCCAAGAAACAAAAGTTAAATGTACAGAACAAAAGTTAAAAGTAAAAAAATCTAGACCTCCATAAATGTTATTTCTTTTTTAAATGGTAGAAAAAGTATCATTTGGTGCCTATGTTTGCCTAGGGGATCTCTAGATGAGGCATTCTTTTGTGGTACATCTGTTTTATTTATTTTTTTTCCTGAGTAGCAAAATCAAGCATCATTAGTCGGTGAAGGATTATACAATCAGGCTGCGAGATCTCTGCATCAAAGCCTGAGTTAAACGACCTACAACCTGGTTCACTGAGAAAAAATGACCCTAAAAACTCAAAACACTGCCCTTGAACAGCTCTAACCAAAACAGTCCGAACTCAATACTCCCAGTATAGCCACACCAGACTACAAAGCCTAAAACAAGACTCATCTAAAGTAAACAGCCCAAGTGCTCTAGAAGTGATTGGTTTAACCGGCAACTTCCTTCTAGTTTAAGAGCCTTCTAGGCGATGCCTGTCGCATAAATATAACGTAGAACAGCCAATCATAGTCTAAGCCATTCTAAATGTTGCCTAACCCCTTCTACATGTATTTTGCTCGGTTCTTTTACATCGGTGTTTGTGGTGGAAAGTGAAAACCCTTGTTCTAGAGTCACAAGTCGATATCATTTGTTAGCTTGTATCTCAATTTCAATAACTTAATCTTTTGTCTTCTATCTCATTTGTTTGATACATACGCAAGAGTTTGAAAATAATTTTATTTTTTGCTCGTCCGTGAACACTAAAAATAATTGCAAACTCGATAAGAATTTGGAGTAGATGATATGAATACTAGATAGCAAATGTACATTAACAATTGATCAAAAAATATAAAACCTGTAGTAGCACCATCGAATTAAGGGAATAAAAAATTGTCATCTTCCCTAAAAATGCGAATAAAAAAAATGAAAATCTTATTGTCTGATTATAGTCTTTGTTTTGTTTGGCATCTTTAGTTTATTCATACCACAATTTCCTATTCTTAATAAAATTAATATGATTTATTAAAAAAAGAAAAGGAAAATAACCTATCAAATTGGAAAATTTGACATAAGAATATCAAATTTTGGTCCGCCGAGCTGCAAGGTCATAATGGTTCCCAACAACAAAACACCATTTGAATACCAGCTAAATCAAGGCATATATTGGCAATAATACCTAATTTGTTTACAAAGTTGATTTTATCGATTTGAAATAGAAGAAACTTTAGTTGTTCTATCATAAAAAAGAAAAGAAAAGAAAAGAAAAAAAAGCATTCATGGCCTATTGACATTTCTCATACAGTCATGATAAAAATTTTAAATGAACGCCAGTATGCCAACATTAAACTGAATTCTTGAAATCTACCATATATATAACCTTAAACAAAAAAAAAAAAAGAAAGAAAGAAAGAAGAATGAAAGCGGATGGCATTTATATATGAGATTTTAGGTCATCCATTTTCCGTTCGTGGCATATATAAGGTATCAATGAAATGGAAGACTAAATTCTAAACAAGATGGTGATTTACCAGGCCTGGGAAACAAGGTATAGACCTGGAATCACAAAGAGTTATATCCATATATGAACAACAAGAATAACAACAACAAAATTTTAATTTTAAATTTAATTGAAATCAGATGGATCTATAAATGAAACCATAACAAATTGAACATGTCACGTAATCTAAAGAACAAAGGTTAAAACTATGAAATCTAGACTCTAACTCCATACATGATTATCTAATATTTGGGATTACTCTTTTAAAAGGTATAGAAGGTAGATCATTTTGATGCCTAAGCTTCCTAGTTGTCTAAGCTATTCTGAATTGTTGCCAAATCCTTCCTAAAACTATTTCCCTGGTTCTTCTTTATTAGCTTTGGTGGAGCATAGCCTAAAATCTAAATTCATAAGTGAAAAATTATAACGATAATTTAAATATTTGCATGCGCGCGAATATAAATAAAATTTATAAAAAATTTATAACAATAAATATTATAAATGTTAGTTAGTAAATTATGCATAACTTATATTATCAACAACGAATTAAAGGGATGGAAAAACTCGTGAGCTCTATACTTGAAAAGCTAATTGAAAAAAAAAAAAAAAAACTCTAATTTAAAGAAAAAGGATTAAAAAAAAAATCACAGTTTTATGTTACCCTTGTAGGTTTGCTGTCCAAGCATGTTCAGAAGGGATGTTCTATCATGATCCACCACCAGAATTTCCCTGCTCGGCAAGTCCATTGTATCATCAATTATGCAAGAAAGGTGATTAAAAAAAAAAAAAAACTTTACTTTTTCAATAAAATAAGAGAGAAGACTTCAATTAAAGATGAACAACAAACAAAGAACAAGAACAAGAGAATCTCACAAGGTTGGTACTGATTGGTTTTCTTTCCTTTTGTTTTTTCTTTTTTTTGTTTTTTTCCTTTGCTTTGGGTCTTAGCAGTAGCAAATATTAAGTGTCAAGGCACAACGAAATGATAAATGAATTAAAGCTTACTAATTATTTTTCCCTTCTTTGGAATAGTCCAATGAGGAAACACAGCAAAAGAAAGACAGAGCTCTCTGTTTGTTGTTTTAAATTATTTTTTTCCTTTCCCTGAACAAGGAGATGAGCAAAGGTGGCGAGACGACTGGGCTAGCAAAACTTGAACCAAAAGTCCGTGCTTATAATGAGAACCCCCTGATGAATAAGAGACAGAGAGAGAAAGAGGGGGCGGGAGAGAGAAACGGAGAGAGATGAGCGAAGAGACGACGGTAGGTAGGCGAGACAGGAGAGCACTCCGGGTTTAATTATATAGGCCAGGGCTTTCTCCGTCTTTTCATTTTTCTCTTCTTCCTTCGACGAGACACGAAAAACAATTTGACTTTTCTACTGTTGTGGGCCTCGCCTTACATCCAGTAACTGTGTTCCAGGTGTACCGGGTGGGACCCACATCGTCCCAGAGTGTAGGCGGAGTTCTGTTACCAGACCGCGCGGAGTCCTGTTACGGAAACTGAACTGTAGAGTGTAGGCGTTACCGTCTATGCCACGTGCCAATTTTCTTTTAATTTTTCTTTTTGATTTTAAAATTTCTAACACTGCCAGCTTTTCTCTTTTCTAGATTTACTTACCTTTTATTCATCTTGAAAACTTATACCACAAAAGAGAAAAAAAACCATCTCGCAGTCAATCAAAACAAAACAAAACAAAAAAAAAAAAACATTTTTTCGTTTTTTATAAGTTAAAATGACCATTTTTCCCAACCAATAACTTTATTTTATTTATATAAAGGAAATTTAGTTTAATTATTAATCACATTTGGCCCATATTCATTTTTTCACTCAATTATTACCATTCTATTCTCACACCGTTAGCAATTACTACTTGACAATTTGTGCTCAGATTTCCATTTTTGTTATCCCAGTATTTTGACGGGAACAGAAGATTGATAAACGAAATGAATATAATTCAATATAAACTGTTAGTTATAATTATAAAAATTAAAAAAATTTATAATAGTCAATTATAATTGACAGTCCAACTTTTATTTTGTTAACCAATACTTCTCCAAATAGTCTAATGATTTTCATTTGACATATCATTTGTAAATTTTCACAAAAAGTTGAAGGAGATGTTAATTATCTTTAGAATTTTTTTTCTTGATTATTTATTGTTTTTATCATCTTCGCTTGCATTTTATAATAGACCTAT
>CM034057.1:888795-973375 GCA_019804595.1 Bruguiera parviflora
AAAAATTTTTCATTTGCAAATCATGATTTGTATCCCAGGTTTGCACTGGAGCAACACCCCTCTTTATAACTTGTAATATGTCCAATTGGCAGAAGTGATTTCAGAATGTATCTAATTGGCTATACTCACATCCATATCTTATTCTGATCATCTGCAGGAAACACCTTGAAGGCTAGAATTTTAAATGTGTTTTAGATGGTCTTCAATGTGTATCTAAATAATGCTACAAAATCCAAGCTGTAGATATAAAACATTTACCTTCAGTTGTGTTAAGTGTATAAAGTCTCATATTACTAAAATATAAGACCTACTGTAGACTCGTAATGTCTATGAGTTTGACTATTTATTGACTTAAGCTTTTAGGTGGAAATAGAGTTTCATAACATGGCCTCAAAGCTTATTTATGTCCCTTTTGTTTCACTTTGACTAAGCCATGTGCTAATGTGGCCTTGCACTGAGACTTGGCCCGTTCAACTTAAGTTTTATTGTGCCATGTGCTAGTCAGACCTTAGTATGTTAAGAGCATAAAGTCCCACATTGATAACATATAAAGACTTAGTCTAGCTTATAATGTCAATGAGTATTACCACCTACTGACTTAAGCTTTTAGGTGGATGTGAGTTTTAATAATCCTCAAATATCTAACATAGAGCATAGAATGTATATGTGGGGATATTAGGGTTGGTTGTGTTATTTTAAAATTACCATTTGCTGCCGTGCATAATCCTTCTGTTCAATTCCTGAAAGAGACAAAAACAAAGAAAAGGAAAAAGGCGTGTGAAGATTATATACTGGTTATAGACTCATCCCCTTACTTGTAGTTAAAAAGTGGCGCACACTGTAAGTTTGTCTCTTAATATATTCTGCAGTTCTCCAAGAAGCTAGAGCTTGTCTGATCATATTCTTTTTTAACTATGCTATTTTTAAGATTTATATTTTTTCCGTGTGTAGGGTATGCACAATATAATGGTCAGTGCTGGTATCTGATTTAGAGCTTTCTGAGTTCTTTAAATAATATGCCTTGTGTTTATGGTTGTTTATTTGAACTTTCAGGGTTCTGCTGGTTTTGATAACATTGAGGATTGGAAACGGAAGTTAACCATGCTTTTGTTTGATAAGGAGAAGCAAGAGATTCTCTCTAGAGAGAAAAAGGACAGACGCGATTTTGACCAAATAGCTGCTTTGGCCAGTAGAATGGGTTTGTATAGGTATCTTGGTTCTTTCAGCTATGGTGTTTCGATACTTTTTGTTTCACTCTTGTTCTGAGCTGAAATTACTCTTGGCAGCCATACATATGTAAAAGTAGTTGTGTTTAGTAAGGTGCCTCTGCCAAACTACAGATTTGATTTGGATGATCGGCGCCCACAGAGGGAGGTATACTCTTGGAAGTCTATTTCCCATGTTTTGTCATTTCATTTGTAATGTGATTTGGCTTTTACAAAGAAATGATTTTGTTTCTTTGATTGTGACAGTGGCTATGGTTATTTTATTTCTCTTTCTGCACTCCTTTCAAACAGAAAAACCTTTTGACTTGACAAGCTTTTGTGATTCACTGCTGCAATTAATCTCAAATTCTCATGTTTTCATTATTGTGCATACTTTTGTTTGTGCATTTGTTCCTGCTTAATACATCTCTTTCAATTGTAAACTGAAGATACTTTTGCTCCCTGAGTTGAAAAACTTGTCTGCATATGTCCACTTGTATATTTTCTGTCATAGGTGAGCTTGCCACCTGGTTTGCTAACAAGAGTTGATGCCTATCTTGGAGAATACCTTTTCCAAAAGTCAAGAACTAAGGAAAGCTTTCTGGATAGTTTGTTCTCTAGATCAAGCAGTGGCAGCAGTCTTGCAACCGATGAAGGGCTTTTTGAGCAACCTGAGCCATTACCTGCCAGTAAGGCCGTCATGGACAAAATTCAATGGCGCAGAAGTTTGCAACTGCGTGATCAGCAACAAGCTTGGCAGGTTCATCTTATCCTGACAACCAGGGAAATATATTGTATCCTTAATGTTAGTGGATGCTTGGGTGTGATAATGAAGTTGATTTAGTATCCAACTTGGGGTCTGAACCTCCAAGCAATCACTTTGTTTTCAACAACACATGTCATTAACCAATTTTCCTCTCAGTTGTGGCTTCATCAATCTGATATCTTCTGGTTCTTGATTGCATTTTGGATGTGCATATTGGAAGGGTGGGGGCATAGGCATGTAATTTGTGATTGCCATAGTTGAGAATATGTAACTTTAACATACTTTGGTATATTTTTTAATTTGAAGAGGGCATCTTAGTATATGAGCCTTCCACACTATGGGATTTGGGAAGAAGGTTATGTGTAATTGGCCTTACCCTTGTTTTCACAAAGATTTTGTTTCAACAACTTGAACTTGTATCCTTTAGGTGACAATGGAATAACATTATCATTATGCTCGGTCTTGCCCTTCATTTTTTTTAAGCTTTTCACTCTAATTATACTCTTTATTGGTAGTGTGATATGGTAAATATATAACTATGATGTCAACTAACCATTCCCACTTTGCCCTCTTTGTGATGTCTGGCTAATTTCCTCTAGGTGTTGATTAATTAGCTAATGATATGCATCTTTTGCATACTCAACTTAGTTCACAAAGTGTTTATATTGAATAAAAGTTCTGGGGTGGATGTAGATGACGTTTGTTTGTGTGTTCATCTTGTTAACAATCCCTATGAGATGAAAAAGTTTGTTACTGGTTGGACTGCACCTTGGTTATCCTTGCACTTAGCACATCTAGACTTCTATTTATTGTAACAATGTGGTTGACAAGAAAGAGGAACTCCAGAATTTTCTGCCCTTGGTAGCAAATAGATGGTTGCAATTGCATTTGGATTGTAGTTGCATTGGCATCTAGTGTCCAAATTGGAACCTAAGTGGAGGAAAAACACTTAAAGGGTTTTTAAAATCTCATCTAAAAACATTTGTTCTCCAATGGGAATTTCAGTTGGGATTTGTTAACTGCATGTTCATTGAGATTGCCTACCTGTTTGGATGATTTTTGGTGTTAGGTTACCCAAGTAAGAGGACACATATGGGGAACTTAAGGATTACCTGAGATTCTTGGAACATCTTAGATTTTAAATATTTCTGTGAAAGTGTTTTGTTGATGACATGCATGAATAAGTTGTCTTAGTTGAAATACTCCCATAAGGTTAGGAAACTTTTCTTAGATATTTTTTGAAGTTGCTGTAGGAATCTCCTGAAGGAAGAAAAATGTTGGAACTTCGTAGAAGTCTCCCTGCTTATAAAGAGAAGGATGCAATATTGATGAACATTGCAAAAAATCAGGTTTGATCATTGATGCTTATTTTTGCATATAAGAAAAGGTTAGACAACATGCTGAAAAATTAATGTTTGGAAATGCTAAATTTCACACAATAAATTTTATAAGAAAATGGAAGTCGTGAATTAATGACAAGTGAAGCATTTAAAGTTTATATAATAAATGCTTGTAACATTAGTAATCTTATATAAAACAAAGTTCTATACAACTAAACTAATGTAACAGGGAATGCCTGTTGATTGACCTCTTGAATTGCTAGCACCAGAGAAACATAAACAGGAAAATACTGGTCTTTTACCAATTTTCATGAATCCCACTGATCTGTAGAATTTTGCATTCTGCAGGTTCTTATCATATCAGGTGAAACTGGCTGTGGCAAGACTACACAAATCCCCCAATTCATATTGGAGTCTGAGATAGAATCTATTTGTGGAGCTGCCTGTAGCATTATATGCACGCAGCCAAGACGAATTTCTGCTATGTCTGTTTCTGAGAGAGTTGCTTCAGAGAGGGGGGAGAAATTGGGTGACTCTGTAAGCTTCTGTCCCTAGTCCCTGTTACCCTTTTTGTTTTTCTTTTTTTTTGAAAATTTTAGTGACCTTTTGCATTTAATGGCTTGCTTTTAAAGGTTGGGTACAAGGTTCGGCTTGAGGGTATCAAAGGAAGGGACACACATCTTCTGTTTTGCACCACAGGCATATTGTTGAGAAGATTGCTTGTTGATAGAAATTTAAAAGGCATAACTCATGTTATTGTGGATGAGATACATGAGCGTGGAATGAATGAGGGTAAACTGTTTGTTGTTTGGGTTTCTTTTGTTTTTTTTCCTTTTAATGGTAGTAAAATTCTGATTTTCTCACAGTTAAAATTTGGTGCCAGATTTTCTACTTATTGTCCTTAAGGATATTCTTCCCCGTCGGCCAGAATTGAGGCTGATTTTGATGAGTGCAACCCTTGATGCAGAGCTTTTCGCATCCTACTTTGGTGGAGCTCCAATACTTCACATTCCAGTAAGTTAAAAGTCCAGTGAGTAATATTTTCTGCATATTCCACCAACATTTCACTTTTGCTTTCTTTGTTTTATTTTGCTCCTCCTAAGAAGAGAAAAAGGGGTTTTGGTGGGTCGAGTTGGGGGAGAGGGGACATTTGTGTCAAGGCATTTGAGGTTAATAATCTATTGAGCACTCACACCTTTCTGGCAAGGGCAAATTTAATATAGAACTTTTATATCAATACCCTTTCTTGCCTCAGCTGTCTTTTTCTTTGTTCCACTTTCAACCTTGGACTGTTTGTGTGACATGATAACTAATCAATGCTAAATGTGCTAATGACCTTTGCTGTATTTGACTATAAACAGTTTGCCACTTGCCTCTTTATCATGTTATCATATTAATTGGGAGAAAAATTACCTTGCCTTTCATATATTCTTTTCTAGTTTTCTAGTTTAGGTACATTTTCTTGACATATTTAAACTTGTGCCAAAACTGCAAATGTATGGCGTACATTTTAAGAGAAGAAGCCAATAAGCAGTTGTGAGCTAATCCCTGGCCGTAGAATGTAAAGAATATGAGCTTATAGAGATGACAAAGGTGTTGCTATAAGTATAAAAAAGGAGCAAAAACTGAAAATTTTCATTATTGTGAAAGGTAGGTTTTTGTATTGATGCTCTCTTTGTTCCTGATTTATTTTGTCCTTTTTTTTTTTTTTTTTTTTTGTCAATCACTTGTATTTGTTTTCCGTTGGTCCTTTCTAGCAATCTTTATTTTTTCAAGGTATCCCTGAATTCCATCATATAATTTTTTTGGTTATATAGGATTTCACTTTGTTTAATTTCTAGGGTAAAATATGTGAGTTTTCACAGGGGTCTAATTATTTGTTTTATGGCATGTTTAGGGTTTCACCTATCCAGTACAAGCTCATTTCCTGGAGAATATTTTGGAAATGACTGGGTATAGATTGACCCCATACAACCAAATTGATGATTATGGTCAAGAAAAAATGTGGAGAATAAGCAAGCAAGCTCCAAGAAAGCGGAAGAGCCAAATTGCCTCTGCTGTTGAGGTTCATGACATTCTTGATGCTACTGTTGGATACTTTGCAATTTTGTTTCTCTCCTCATTTTGGAGAGAAATTTTTTTCCCCTCATTTTGCACTATTTATTTCTGGAGATAACCTAAAAGATTTGATAAACTTTTGGTTCTTGCATACTTCTTCTTTGTTCTACCCATCGTTTCCTCATTTTGGAACACATGCAACCAGGATGCACTCGGAGCAGCTGATTTTAAGGAGTATAGTCCCCAGACTAGGGAATCCTTGTCATGTTGGAACCCTGATTGCATAGGTTTCAATCTCATAGAGTACCTCTTGTGCTGTATATGTGAGAATGAGAAGCCTGGTGCTGTCCTGGTCTTTATGACTGGGTGGGATGACATAAGTTCATTGAAGGATAAACTTCAACTGCATCCCATCTTGGGAGATCCGAGCAGAGTCTTGTTGCTCACTTGCCATGGTTCTATGGCCAGCACAGAGCAGGTAATTCATATAGGTTCATCAAAATTCATTTCTGAGATTGTTATGACCAAAATCCTCATGCATGTTAAATCATGCAGAGGTTAATATTTGATGAACCAGAAGATGGTGTGAGGAAGATAGTGCTAGCTACCAATATCGCTGAGACGAGTATCACAATTAATGATGTTGTGTTCGTTCTTGACTGTGGGAAGGCAAAGGAGACTTCATATGATGCATTGAATAACACCCCTTGCCTGCTTCCTTCATGGATTTCCAAAGTTTCTGCGCAACAAGTAAGGTCTTATTCTGTTTTAAAATTGATATCTAAGTTGATTCTGATCTTCAAGTTGCATTTATGACCTTGTGAAGTTGTGCTCTCTTTTACCTTCTGCATTGTGTTTCTCATTCCCTTTTTCCTGTATGTTCTTCTAAACTCCCTATACCAATCAAGTCATATCAAGCAGAGCCAGATTAATTTACTGCTGCCGCCTCTTTGGCATGCTTGCTTTCAGTTGTATCTAATGAAAAATGATGGCAAAGTAAAGTTTCCCAGTCAATAGCTTTGTAGTTTTCAGTGGTGAAATTCATTCTGGTTATCAGAGAGTGACCATCTAGCGGAAACTATTTCTACAAGTTAGGCACCACAAAATTGAGGGCTACAAAACAGGTTGAGGCAGCAAAGCATGGAGTGAAGCTATGGGTGATGGGGACTTTCCATCAGCTGAAAGTAGAAATAGTGTCACATTTTTTGATTCCAAAGTCAAGCACAGTTCCCTTGTAGACCCCGCTTTCTTTTTCTTGCTTTTTTATCCTAAAAAAGAAAAAAAAACTGTTTAAATATGTAGATGATATGGACAGGTCGGTATAGACAACATGATGTACTTGATCTGTTGTGTACCTGTTCTATACTATGGTTTAGAATGAACTTCATCTGGCTTTTGCTTCTTTTTATAACAAGCCTCCTTGCCCTTCTTTCAGTTGGTGAAAAAGCATATTGTCTCCTTCCTGGCCCAGATCTGGCTTTTGCTTTTTGTTCTCCATATTTACTTTCTGTTTGCCATATATCAAGCTTTTTCAAATTTTTCTTCCTTTTTTTGGATTATTAACATTTAACAGCTAACCTTTTGACCTTATCTGTGTGGATTGCAGAGAAGAGGAAGAGCTGGCCGTGTTCGACCTGGGGAATGCTACCATCTCTATCCCAGATGTGTATATAATGCTTTTGCAGAGTATCAATTGCCTGAAATTTTGAGGACACCTTTGCAGTCCCTTTGTCTGCAAATCAAAAGTCTGAAACTGGGAAGTATTTCTGAGTTTCTTTCAAGAGCTTTACAATCACCTGAGTTGTTGGCGGTGATGACCCTCTCTCTCTCTCTCTCTCTCTCTCTCTCTCTCTCTCTCTCGCTGTGTATACAATGTTCGGCTCTTACCTCCTTTTATGCTGTTAATTTTCCATGTTTATCTTTCATTAGTTTTCTACAAAAATTTTATAGGTTCAAAATGCTGTTGATTACTTGAAAATCATTGGAGCCTTGGATCAGAATGAAAATTTGACTGTCTTAGGTAGGTCTGACCCTTTTATTTTGTTCTTCTATATTTGGTGTGCATAAATTACATTGGAATACTTTATCCTCACTAATTCTGATTGTCCTTTGATAGGGAGATATTTAACAATGCTTCCAGTGGAGCCTAAACTTGGAAAGATGCTGATATTAGGTGCTATCTTTAATTGCCTGGATCCCATATTGACTGTTGCCTCGGGCCTTAGTGTGAGGGACCCCTTTTTGACACCATTGGACAAGAAGGATGTAAGCTTCAAGTGTTTTTTATTGTTAAACAAAGATTGCCATGTATTATTTTGATAAAATTTTCTTCTCAACCTCTTTCATTTAGGTTTTGCTATTTATTTTGATTTGGATTTTGTTGGCCTTGTAAAATCATGCATGGTTTTAGTTGATAGGAGTCATCACCCGAGGGAGGAAAGGAGTAAACAAGCAGACTACAATGGGACTAATCAAAATGCCAATCCAGCTTTATCCAAAAAACTAAAACTGGATGTGAGATCAGAATAGTGAATTGCTTCCAAAACCTAGTGTTTGGCTAGTTAAATTTCAAGTTCAATGGCAACTTTGTTTCTCTTACATGATTTATTGGACGTGGCATCTAAACTTCCATAGCAATACTGATCTTTACTCCTTGATTTGTGCCATAATATGCTGTAAATTTTATGAACACAAGTGCTCTAGGAAAAGCAAGCTTAGGTTGTCATTAATTTTAAAAGAATTTTGTCCAAATATGGTTTGGTATCTGCTTGGGGGCCGTTCTTCTTGTACACAATTCATTTCCAATATCAAGGGGGTTTCTAGAAATTCAGTTATGTAACAGCAGCATGTTAAACTCAAGTATTGTGAAATATTACTCGTTATGATGTGCAGTGAGTAGCTTTTAGTTTCTGTGCAGCTTGCAGATGCTGCTAAATCTCAATTTTCCTGGGATTATAGTGACCATCTTGCACTTGTCCGTGCTTATGAGGGCTGGAAAGACGCTGAAATGGATCTTACAGGGTATGAGTTCTGCTGGAAAAATTTTCTTTCAGTGCAATCAATGAAGGCCATTGACTCTCTTCGAAAGGAGTTCTTCTCCTTGCTCAAGGATACGGGCCTTGTTGACAGCAACACAAGCACTTGCAATTCATGGAGCTATGATGAAAATCTCATTCGAGCAGTTATCTGCTATGGCCTCTATCCGGGAATTTCCTCTGTTGTGGTGAGTCACTTGTTTATAGTCTGCCGGAGTCTATCCCTTTTATTTTTTAATCTTTTTTTATATCTTCAATCTTTTTATGTATGGATTTGGGATGGCTGATTAGATGCTGCTTTGCTTGTCCTTCTTTTAGTTGGGCTTGGAAAAAGAATATTGTAATGGAATGAGCTTAATTCTGCTTTCTTTTTTTTCTTTTTTTTTTTTGTCTTTTTCAAAGTACTAACAAAATTACGTTACAGCCCAATGAAAAATCATTTTCATTGAAAACTATGGAAGATGGTCAAGTACTTTTGTACTCGGTAAGCTACCTTCTTCCTAGTGCATTCTACCCAAGTCTTCCCTTCCAATTATCAGTGAGTGCAAGTTATTCTGGTGTCCTCTTCAGGGGCGGGCCCCCCCCCAAAAAAAAAAAACAGAATTCCGTGAATGCTCGGGATCCCAAAATTCCCTTTCCATGGTTGGTTTTCAATGAGAAGATAAAAGTGAATGCTGTTTTTCTTCGAGATTCAACAGCTGTTTCCGATTCAGCATTGCTTTTATTTGGCGGAAGCATCTCAAAGGGGGATTCTGTGAGTTCTACCCCCTCTCTCCCTCTCTCTTGTTTGGTAGAGTGATGTTCTTTTTGTTACATTGTAAGTAATGACATTGTGGGGCTCTGCATATATTTCTTACAGGATGGGCACTTGAAGATGCTGGTTGGTTATCTGGAATTCTTCATGAAACCTGCCATAGCTGAAATGTATCAAAGCTTGAGGAGGGAACTTGATGAACTGATTCAGTCCAAAGTAGGTGGCGGAAACTAGTTTTGCCCAAACTGACATAAATCTACCATTTCTGTTTGCAACTTCTCATGGATTTCTTTCAGATACCTGGAAACAATTTTTTTTTTCTTCATTTGTGTACTCTTTGTTAGGTTATTTCTGTGATGCTGCACACTTCTATGGTCCTACAGCCCACATTATTTTTCTGTTGCCATTGTTGCTTTGCTTATCTTCAACATTTGTTCAATTACCGTTGTCTCAGAGTAATTTTTAATCACCTATGGTTGATATTTGCAGCTGTTGAACCCGAGGATGGATATCCACATGCATCATGAGCTTTTATCTGCAGTAAGACTGCTGATTTCAGAGGATCGCTGTGATGGCAGATTTGTATTTGGTAGACAGGTCCTTAAGCCCTCAAAGGCATCTGTTCTGATGACACAACCTACCTTGATTTCAAGGACTGAGAGTGGACCTGGAGGTGATAATTCTAAGAGTCAACTCCAAACATTGCTCACCAGGGCAGGATACGCTGCACCAATTTACAAGACAAAGCAGTTGAAAAACAACCAATTTCAAGCCACTGTGGAGTTCAACGGGATGCAAATTATGGGGCGGCCTTGCAGCAACAAGAAAAGTGCAGAAAAAGATGCAGCAGCTGAGGCCTTGCAATGTCTGCTGGGTGGTACTCAGCCAGGCCATGAGTACATCACTCACATGTCCATGCTACTGAAGAAAAGCAAGAAGGATCACTATTAACCCATCCATGTAAAGCCAACAATGGATGCCTTATTTCTGGAAAGCAATGTGCAGTAGTGGTTGGTAGCTAGCAACTGCTCTTAAACAGAGTCTTATTCTTGTGGGTTCAACTCCCACTTTCTTATCAAAGGAGGGAATTGATGGTAATGCTCCACTAGCAAAACTTACTCTATCTTGATATATAGGCATGGCCTTTAGCAATTGGACTGATTCTGGCATTCTAGCGACGTAGTTGCAGGGCTCAGGGTGGTTAACTTGCGATTGATTTGGAATATCTGATGATTGGCCTTTGTGGATGTGGACTTGGGTGGAATAGCCAAAAATGGAAGGGCCTGGCTTTAATTTATGGTTTGCTTCTGGAGCTGCATGATTGATGGTGACTGACAATTTTTTCGAGGCAAAATGGATTCAAGTGGCCGCGGAAAAAAACCTAAATGAAGTATACACTGTTATTAGGCCAGAGAAGCGGTAAAGTTAAACAATTTTTGGTACAGAGATGTGTAACAGTACGTCATTCTTTTCATGCATCTGGGGGCCTGTGCAGAGCTTGTTCCTCTTTTTTTTTTTTTTATTGTCATGAAGGGTTCCAGCAGAAGAGGAACCTGTCTGCTTCCCCCCCCCCCACCCCAACACACACACACAAAAAAAACCTTATGCGTAAATTTTAATTTACTTCGTAAAATATGCTATCCGCCATCTATATTTAACAAAGTGTTATGCTATTTGTGAGTTTGTGGGCTATTTGTGAGTTTGTGGACCTTATTGAGTAGGTTGAAATATTCATGTAGATTACTATCATTGATTAGACATACCAAGTGGGTTGCTAACATGAAGCATTTGGACTATTATAGATGTATACTCTCCAAATTGAGAGGTTCTTTGGCTCTCGCTTCGTCCTCTTGGGTGTTCATCTCGTGTTCCTTCGAGTTAGCCTTCGTGTGTTTTTTTTTTTAAATTTATTTATTTTTCTTTCAGTTGTCCCTCTTCAATATATTTTTTCGATTTTTTAAAATTTTTTCTTCCATCTATTCCTTTAAAACTTAGAAGAAGAGACAAAAGTTAAATTAAAATTTCATTATTAGATATAATTTCTAATTATTTCAAATTAAATAATGGAAAGTGATGCAACACGCAACAATGAACTGATGATGAAGAAATAAGATCGAAGTCATATGTTTATAATTTCTTGTAATCTCAGAGCTAAATGTTGGAATGCGTGAATAACTTTCCTGACAAAGAAAAGCATATGACAAATTCGAAGAATCGTGTTTCATTAGCCATATCGAAGATTGAGGCGTTCTTGTTCTGAATAGAGTTTCGTTGTAATAAGTAGGTCACATGTTTAAAAGTGGAAACACGTGTTAAATTTATAAGATGGTAAAGGTAAGAATAATCATATTCATGCACTGAAGACTCTTGCAATAGATTTATCTTTGTTAAAGGTAATATAGTCTGGAAATTTAGTCTTTTATACTTCATAGTATTTTCGTTAGAGCAGTGTTGTGTCTTGGATATTGATGAGAGAATGCAATTGATCTCAATCATTTTGACAGCATTATAATACAGACAATTATTATTTTATTCAAAATGATTTTTTTTTCCTTGGATGCACAAACAAAACAAACAAGAGACCACTTTGAAATAATCTGTCTAGGCATTACCTAGAAACAATCTTCATAATCACCATCCAGGATATACAACAACTAGTAGTTCAAGTAAAAAGGGTACTTGATTTTGTTGTCTCTGTGCAGTTTCCCTGTACCTGAAAATGCCCAATTTTACAATTATTAGGATCTCCATTAAGCTCCTAGTGAATCTGGATGGAAGTGATGAAAGAAGTGCGCAAATATATGCACAAAATGACATCTAAATCCAATGATAATTGCCTTTCAGTGCTTGTCCTGTTGGGCAATTGGCTTGGTGCTTCTTGGGTGAGTCCCTTTTTTTTTTTTTTTTTTCACTTAGAAGCGTTTGGCTTAGTAGACAGCCTTTTCTTCCATTTTGTTCTTCCTCTAACAATCTCTTCATTTTGAGCTTCCCCTTTGATTTGCAGGAGATGTGTGTATCTCAGTGGTATCTTATCAAGTGACCCCATGGGTCCATTACCCTCCATGATCTCAGTTGCTAAAGAAAATCCATTGACTAGGCTGATTTCATTGTTATCCCTTAAACCATGTCCAAGGATTCCTTCTTCATCAGGTTCACAGAGCGATTGGACTATATCTGAACTTCCACATTCCCTCCTGTATTCTAGCACGATTTCGGAGAGTTGATGGTACTCCAGAAAGAGGTCAGGGATGGTCTGTAGAAGCAATTTGGACAAAGAAACATGATTTGTTAGGTTGGTTTATAGTTACTGTCCCAATGTCAGATTGATTGTGTTGTTGATAAATTTACCTCCAGCATCCACCTTACATACTTGACATTGTTGACATGGTGGTTCATATCCAAATCACTCCTTTTGGGCTACAAAGTTTATAGTTAAGCAACAATATCTGTTAATTAATTACTATGTGACTACTGGCTTCATCAGTTAGTAGCAGATGCTTTTGAAGTTTTGTTCTTTGTGTTCACCTTCAAGTTCGAGTTCATATACTTTGCTGTATCATCCAACTTGGAGATTTTCTCTGATGCATCTTCCTTGATTGCTTGTTTCTCTATAAACCAAGGTGAGATCTCAACCCTCACCTCTTCTGGCATCTTGGAGAGACGCCTCGTCTTCTCGTTCATCATCACCCAAGTGCTGTACTTTCATGTTTGAGTTAGGTAAACTCGGAATGAAGCAGATAGAGTATAAGTTGTTATGGACACAACAGACCTTGTTGCACGTGCAAAGACATGGCCTGTAGCTTGGCCTCGGATTAGCCAGTCTCGTCGCATTCCATTCTTCCCTGATGCTCCAACCCAGGTGTCAATTTCCACGATCTCCCCCCTGCAAGAGGTTCCAAGACATATTATACCGTTAATAACAAAGCCTGATACCTCCCATCTGCAAATGATACAGGAATCTGTTGCTCAATTCTAAAGGGTAGAGGAAGAAACTTAGCAGGTTTCTATCCATGATTGAAGATTCTCATGTAGATGTTGTTCAGTTCCTCAATTCTCGGTGCACAACGCCCCACAATTGTGAGATATAAGAAAAAATCAGATATATGTAGTTTTACCCTTGTTCAGTTCCTTTGTCCAAGGTTAATTTTATTTGTTCCCGGAATATGCCTCAGCTGTTTCCAGGCCATGCTTTACGCACAGAAGAACATGTTCTCATTGTTTTTTTTTTTTTTGAAAGGAAAATGATGGCTAGAACAATGAGCCTTGTAGAACTAGAATTGAAAATTAATCTCACTCTATGTCGTGTAAGACACAAACGCGCGATTCATTATTGTAATAATGGCCAAGGATTTACCAGATTGGATAGTGATCCAGTTGAACTTGCATTCTCGAGACAACCCAGATGAGATTGTTCCTCACCATTCCACGCGTGGCTCCAAATCCATTGCCGAGGAGTCCAGACATCCATACATGATTCAATGCAGTCTCCTATGTACTTACAAAGCACATCTAAGTATATACTCGCTTAAGGCTTTGCTTCAATATGTGCAACATTGGATGGATAAGAAAACAAAGTCTGTTCTGTCAGTTTTTTTTTTTTTTACCTGAAAAAGATTGAGAATGCTCTCGAGGGTGGCAGTTTTGTCAGGACCAACTTCATAGGACCTAATAACAACTGTCTGTCTGTATCCAACGCCGCCTTCAATGATGAGGCCTTGACGATGAGGGTCAACGAACATCTTCTTTGTTGGTATGTTCTGGCGTATCTGCTCCTTGGATATGTAGCCATTTTCCGCAACAGAAGCAACTGAGGTAATCGCCACGCTTGCAGTTTGTCTCATTTTATCAACCTTGATTGGCACTGTAGAGTTTCCATTGATTTTGATTCTGCTCTTATCTGGGTCATGGCTAATATTACTACCGGAAGAGCACTTGATAAGTAAGGAGACTGTAAAAGAGAAAGCAGCCATTTTTTTCCCTTTTTTTTTTTTCTCTCTTTTTCTCTAATATAGAGGTGGAAATTTTGAAACAGAGAACTGGCCATGAAAATGCATTTATAGCGGTGCCGCATCTCAGCAAAAAGCAAAGTTGACAAAATTGAGAAGCTTTGGTTTGGCAGTAAGTATAACAAAGAGAGCTTTTTGTGTGCTGAAATCCTAGTAATGATCGAGATAAAGCAGACACGAAGGGTTGTTTCTTTTCAGCATCTTTTTGAGTGGACAATATTGGAATTTAACGTGCCATGTTTCTTTGGTAATCTCTTTGCTTTGTTCCAACTTTGGGGGCCTGTACTCCCCCTCAAGAAGACAACCCCTCAAGAAAAGAGGGAATGAATGGTCACGCCTCTCACCTCATTATCAGTAGTTCAATTCTAGCATTGTTTTGGTGCTAACATTTACAATTTAATTTTAATTATATTCAATTGAATTTTGTTTGATTATTAAAAAAAATAATTTAAATTTTTTATTAAAAATTTATTTAAAATAATTAATTTGAACTAATAATTCATAATCAGTAATTAATTAGATTTTGATTTATTTATATTAAAATAATTTTAGATGGATTATATATATATATATATATCTTTCAAAAGAAACATGACATTTTTCTTATTAACATAAAAGCGTTGATACTTGATGCCCCGGAGATTTGAGGATACGGGCCTTTGCCCATAATTAGTGGATTTAAACAAAGTGTTTAGTTGAAAGTTAAAAAGAAGAGTAGAGCCAAAATAACTAAAAATATTATGAAAAAATTTATCTGATAATATTTATTGAGACACATAAAAAAATTTGAAAAGTATAAATTAATCCCGTCTTTTTTCTATTTTTACAAATAAATGAAGTTGTAAATTGAAAAAAAATATATTTTATTACCAATTTTTGGTATGTTGTAGGGCTGTTAACATAATAACTAGTCGGACACCCATTAGGCGGCAGGAATTCACTTTGTCTGGCCGTAGTTTCCAAGGCTGGCATTCTTGGTAAAAGGGTCTTTGCACTACCAAATCAACGTTTACTCCATGAAAAGTTCATCAGGTGCTTCCATAGTTATGGTCAAGACAACAAAGTGGTCCTTGGAACCTTAGGTCGCTCTTTTGTTCTGTCCAATCGGGGTAATTCCTAATTTTGGAATTTGGACTTGCCAAATGGACAACTCCAGAACATTAGGCTTAAAAAAAGTATTTGCGCTGATGCTTGCTTAATGAAGGTTGCAAGCATTGTGATTGACGGCGGTGCTTGATTCTGTATGTATTTGCTGTTTTTATGCAATTCGGTTCATTGGTTTTACTGCCATATCGTTGTCAGGTGAGTTTACTTCTGCTTTAGCAATTAACACCATAAACACGACCCACAAATTTGGAGGTTAATTGCTAAGAACATGCAAAAGAAACAAATTGGAGAATTTGAAGGGTACCGGATTTTATTTATTTTTTTGAACCCTTGAAATCAACCGACATTACTTTGACTAATAATTAGTGCATTATCACCGTCAAAGAGTCCTTTTTCGGTGGTTAGCAAGGGATTAGAGAATTGAGAACATAACTAATCGGTTTTCGGTTGGGTGATACTGAAAGTTGTTTTTCAAAACACATGAGAATGAGTTTGATTTTCAATGTCGCGCTCTCGAACACCTAAAGAAAAGAGAACTGGGGACGTACGAGTCCTTCTTCACGAACCAAAGTGTTAGACGCCATGTCAGGATTCCTCCATTTTAGAGAATAAGAGGAGGGTCTTGGGATGATCTCTCCCAGCTCAGGAACCTTGAGCCGCATGAGTTAGTCAGCCAAATAGTCTGGTTAGTTAACGCAATCGAGGAGTTGCATTGAATTACAAGGGTCCGGGGACAAACCTGCTCTTCGTAGATTGTTCCTAGGAGATCCTCTGCCACATTGCCTTAAGCATTTAAAGTCTCTGCCATGGACACTTGAAGTAATGCAAAATGTAACAATTTTGATTCGAGTCCTATTCAATAATTGACCCCTCGATTTTCTATCTTTTGTTTTTTTTTTTTTTTTTTTTAACTTGCCGGTGGCATGATTGCATCTAGATAAACGCCCTTGATTGTAGCTACACGAGCATAGATTGAAGCAAATAGATATTATCTGTAGAATGTTTGGCTCAATTTTTTTAATACAACGATTTTGTTCATTGCATTGAATTCTTTAATGTCATGATTTTGTTTGGCCCATTTTCATATGCTGCCACCACTTTGAAAGGGCTTTGCGCGTTTAGCTGATTAAGCCGACGAGGATGACAAGTGATCATATGATTTGAGCAACATATGACAACAGTTTGTAAAGACCGAGCCATGACATAGACATTTGAATCCTAATGATCCTCTGGTCAGGCCTAGCACAAAAATGAATCTATAGTAACCCCACCTTGGCTCGGCTCAAGCGTACACTAAGCCTTTTGAAATGGGGGCAAGGTGAGAGTTCGAGTCTCGTCACCTCTTTAGAACACCCACATTAAGTTTGATTTGGGCTTGTAATGCATCTCCTTCGCAGGGTCCGAGGACTCAAAAATCTCCCCCTTCACAGTGAAGATAAAAAGAATCTATAACAGTTAAAAGTAGCCATAAATAAAAGTTGGGGGTCGGTGGCCAGAGGGTCCCAACTTTAAAGGCAGCAGTCTGTGCGTGTATGAGAGAGCAAGCCATGGAAATCCTGCGCTCGACAAAGCTGTCCTGCAACTCTCTTGGTCAGAATTGCCACACAAGCGTCTTGTTTGCCTACATGGCCTTGGAATTCCAGTCTCCAGTCATTACCAATGCACAGGGTCATTACGAATATACATTGCCAAAACAATGAGAATAAGGCAATGGAAACACATCTCCCCCCACACCCCCCCGGGGGGCCCCCCCCCCCCAAAAAAAAACCTCATCCTACCATAATTAAACCGAAGGAAAATGGCATAAAAGTAAAACAAAACAAGGTCCCGTGTCTGATCTTGGGAAGCAAATTAACTTACTTCCTTGGAAACACTAACGAAAATAACTGTAAATCGAACATTCTTCAAGGCATACAAATTACATAAATGATATTAAATTGAGCCTCTTACTAGTAAATTTTATTCATTACTTTTCTCCTACCAGACTGCCCACGTTATATGATGATCCAAAAAAGGAAAATACTATCTAAATCATGTCATCACAAATGACACATTAGAGATTTAATCTTCAATGGTGCCAACTTCCAGAATTGGAGAATTGAACTTCTTAAATCATATGCAGATGATTTCCGTTTTGTTTGAATTATACTGCTGCTACTGGACACAAATTTATGACAAAGAATACTTGTGTGGCTACAAGAATTGAGAAATAAATATTGCAACAGGCATGTTTTTCAGCCCAGACACGACAAACTATGTGCTAGTTATTGATCACTAAGCATAAAAATCAAGAGCCATGCTCTTCGCCTATGTATATGAGGTACTGGTTGAACTGATACATTCTGAGGCCATCTATTATACAATCGCATTGAGTTCTATGGCTACATAGATTGGTTGAAATGCTAGTATGTTGGCCTTTTCAGTTTCCTTTGCCATCAATCATGATCCATGAAGCAACTCGAAGACAAGAATTGCCAATGAAGCAACTTCGTGATTGTCTGAGATAAAATGTCTCTGGAAACGAGGAAGTCAATTTCTTGCCTGTCATTTGAGAAACCAACCATCCGACAAAAGGCATTATCATCTCTTTGTGCTGAGGATCTTATCACTACTGTGAATTAAACTCTCAAGGTGCTGAACCACGTGAACTTTGTACTCCTTGTCTAGTTGCTTCAAAAGCGCGTTGTGTGTACAAGAATCAGGCTGAACTCCTCTGTCTAACATATGTTTATACAATCTCAAAGCCTCCTGCCAGTATCCCATGTCACAGTTTTCATTTATCAGTATAGTGTAGGTATATTTATTAGGAAATATTCCTCTTCCTTCCATCTCAAAGAAACACTTGTAAGCCTGTTCCATTCTCCTTGCTTTGCATAAACCAATTATGAGAGCATTGTAGGTAATGACATTAGGCACAACATCTTTCTCCAGCATCTCCGAGAAATATATAAATGCCATCTCTAGCCTCCCCCTTAATGCATGTGCATGAATTAATACAGTGTAAGTTACTACCGTAGGGGTTTGGCCTTTGCTCAGCATATCATAGAATATCTCTCTGCCTTTTCTGAGATGCCCTTTTTGCAAGTGAGCATGTATGATGCTGGTATACGTCACATGGTCGGGAACATGACCATCATTTACCATCTTCTGCAATAATTCGCTCGCTTCTTCCAAATTGTCTAATTTGCAGAGCCCATGAACGAAAACATTATAGGTTACTAAATCTGGAGGGAACCCTTTTGCAAGCATTTCTTCTTGCAAGCTAAATGCCTGGGTTGTGTCACCAAGTATCAGCTCACCCACTATCCGAGTTGTGTATGCAACTCGATCTGGAGTCAATCCCATGCGCAACATCTCACCGAAAAAATGCTTAGCCATGAATGTTTGTCCTACTTTGCAAGATGCATTTCCCAGAATTGTGTAGGTAACAACATCTGGATGTATTCCATGACTGATCATATCTTCTTTGAGATTCTGAGCAATTTCCAAGTCTCCCATTCTGCAAAGTCCATCTATGAGAGTATTATATGTAACAACAGTAGGAACAAGATTTCGATGCCTTAACTCATCAAACAAGAGAAAAGCCTCCCCTATGCTCCCTAACCTACAGTATCCATAGATAAGAGTATTAAAAGAAACTATATCTGGTTCCACATTCTTCTTCAACATATCCAAAAACCGATCTCTAGCATCACTCATTCTACCCCACCTGCAAAATGCATACATAATTGTGTTATGAGTAGCCAGTGTACGAGATACCCCTCTATCCATCATCTCCTTTTCAAGTCCTGCAGCCTTTTCAAACAATCCTTCTACGCCATAGCCATGAATCAAAGGATTGTATGTGTATGCCGAAATTTTCAATCCCAATTCTAACATCTCCTCAAGCAGTCCCTTAGCCTGCTCTAAGTCCCCATTCTTTGACAACCATTTAATCAGCACATTGTATGTTACATGATTGGGATAACACCCACTTGTTTGCATCTCTGATAGAAGGTCCAGTGCTTGCTGCACTTCTCCTTCTTTGAAAAAAGAACCCAGCATAGTGTTATATGTGACAATACTCGGCTTAATCCCATACTTACCCATCATTCTGTAAACTTCTCTGGCTTTAACCATGTGATCTCCATCCCTGAGTAGCCTGAGAATCCTATTACAATTCTTAACATCAGGTAACAACCTATTTCTCACCATCTTATCCAAAACCACCAAGCATTGCTCAATCATCATCTTCTTCGCATAAATGCATAACAAAAGATCGAGAAGTTGAACTTTGACCTCAGAGTTCAAATACCCACCAAGCAAAACATCCACAATCCCATGCATTCGAAAACCAATCACTCTCTCCATCACCCAATAAGCAGACCTCATCAAATTACTATCCACCAAAATCTCAAGAATCACACAAAAATCAAACTCCGAGCTCTTAAACCCTGGATGCATCTGGACCGATCTAAAAAACCGCAAAGCAATTCTAGGTTTTTCACGAATCATATTCAAAACTCGAATAAGCAATTCAGGGTCAGAAATCACAGCACTAAATTGGTCAGACACCCAATTTCTATTGCAAAAGGCCCAGGGCTTTTCTTGAAAAGTGTTAAAGATGACTTCTTTGTAATAAGATTGAGTTGCAGAGTCAAAATTGTTGCTGGAATCGATGCAAGTGGAAAAGGGAAAGAGAAAACGAACCTTGAGAGATGAAAAGGGGCTTTTGGCTAAGACTTTTGAAGCTCTTGCACAGAGGTTCATTGGTTAGGTTCCAGTGGCATCTGGGAGGGAAGCGAGGAGCTGTTCTCGGTGGCGGTGGCTGCGGGTTTAAGAGCTCTCCACCATCGGAGAGTATTTTAATGTCAGATGAAGAAGACGAGTAGAAGTTTAATGAACAGACTTTGCAATGATGCCAACGCCCATGAATGTGGATCCGAACCCGATTGGATCCTTTACCCCTCATTTGGGCTAGGCCCATTTTCTCAGCTGGTCCCCTTTGAGATGGGCCATATTCAAAAGGCAAGGCCTATCACATTTGCCTTTAGTTATATATATATATATATATATATATTTACTATTATTTTTTTTTCAGTTTCCTTGTTGTTTTTTTTATTAATATTAAACTATCCTCACGTCACAAAGATGAAATATCCATTATTTATTTTTATTTTGTACTAAATAAAAATAACAGATTAATAAAAACTTATTGAAAGTAACCGAAAGTCATTTAAAAAAAAATCAGGTGAATAAAGTTTATTTAAATTTAATTTTATTCAAATAATAATTTTTTATATAAAAAATAATATAATAATAAATAATAAAGGCGAAAGGGGGGTTGGGAGGAGGACGACGTCGTTTAGCTGCAGAAATAAAACGACGTCGTTGTATGGCATAAAATATCTCAACCAACGGCAGCAGCCAGAAACAGGAGCCAATCATTCAATTTACAGAGACGGTTCGCCGTTTTTAAGAGATCCCTTTGAAGAAACAAAAGCAACAAAAAAGGGCCAAAGAGATGGGAAGCGCGAGCGCTGCTGCTGCTGCTGCTGCTCCTCTCATCCCCCACTTGCAGCAGCTCCACAGTAGCTCCTACATACACCTCCACCCTATCAAAACCCGCCGACGCCATCAACACCACCACCAACAGCTTCTACGTTCTCTGCGAGCCAACGATTGGAGCGGACAGAATTTGAGATCGGTTGTTTCGCGGCGCAGGAGATGTTTCGGTAGACTCGTCTGCTTTTCCGCCGTGGACGATGACGTCGGCGCCAAATCGCAAGAGCTGAGTGCCGCTAGTACAAGTAGTACTGCCTCGGCTGTAGAGGAGAGGTCTGGTGAGAAGAGTTTAAACCGATTCTCATTTTTCCTTTTTTGTTTTTTTTTTCATGAGAAATTGTTTCTGCAGCAATTGTAATCAATTTAAGTGCATTTTATCGTCTTAACAATAAAGTTACTCTATTGTGATGCGGAGGTTACAATTTTGAATCAGGAAAATAACTTTTATGCGCAAATAAGAGTAAAACTGCATACATTTCATACTCCCTGGACTCTACAAACAGTGTGAGAATCTCGTGCACTAGAATGTCATGTATCTTGAAATGCTTCATACGCGTCTGTGAGAATCTCAATTTAAGTGCATTTTATCGTCTTGACAATAAAGTTACTCTATTGTGATGCAAAGGTTACAATTTTGAGTCACGAAAATAACTTCTATGTGAAAACAACGGTAAAACTGCATACATTTGATAATCCCGTGCACTAGGGCGTCGTGTATCTTGGAATGCTTCATACCCATGTTTGCGTCCATGTGTATTTGCCAATTGAATAATTTATAAGTACGTGTGATGTGATAGAAACATGTCCTTTTATGGGCGTTTAACTTTTCTTGCTGTTTAGCCATCATGCCTATGGTTATATTCTTCTGTCTTCTGGACGCTGCAGATCTGGTCAGTAGCTGGCAAGAGAAATTAAGCCAAGAAAATGAGAAATTAAGCCACGAAAATGAAGAAAGTGCAGTTTATAATTTTCTTTATCCCAGCAAAGAGCTTTTACCAGACGATCAAGAAATGAGTATATTTGATCATCTTGAAGAGCTGCGTCAGAGAATGTTTGTATCAGTTTTGGCTGTGGGAGCTGCTATCTTGGGGTGTTTTGCATTTTCCAAAGAACTCGTTATGATACTTGAAGCTCCCGTTAAAACACAAGGTGTTCGGTTTCTGCAACTAGCTCCCGGAGAGTTTTTCTTTACAACTTTAAAGGTTTGGCTGAAGTAAAATCTTCCTTAACTCATAAACATGCATGTCAATTTTGCATAATATTGTTAATTTGGTTTTCTAGTTCTAGGATTAGTGGCATGGATTAATAACTTTATGATCTATATTGTTAATTACTTGTTACCCTCTTGGTTACGATGGAGACACTATGACTATAACTGGACGAAATAGGAGCTAAAATATTAAATAGATTATTTATTTACAAGGGCTACCAACTCATGGAAAATTGAGCAAATTATAGTTATCCTATCTCTAGAAAGTCGTTTGTCATCATCAAGTGGAATTCTTCTACTTATCTCTAGCATGTCTTTTGTCATTATCATATGAAATGATTCTAACTGTAATATTTGGAAAATTTAAGTTCAATATTATATAGAAACAGAAGACAGTATTGCTTGGAATACCTAGCCATGTTAATCAAAAGCAGGAGTTCAATGGTTTATATTTTGGTCAATGGTTAAGACTTTGCATCCCACCCTGACCTTTCTAATATTGTTTTAAAAGCACAGTTTTGGCATACTTGCAGAACATAGAAAGTCAAAGGTAAACATCAAAAGAATACAAAAGCTATAGGAAAATGAAAAGAAAAAGAGCAAGAGCACCAAGAAGACTGGGAAGAGCTATTTGAGGCATGTGCTGTTTAAAATTGAAACCATAATCTTTTTGGCAGCTGTAGGATACAACAGAACTCCACCCATCTATCCTGTACCTGACTTTGTCTTTGATGCCTTCTACTAATTCCTTTTGTGCATGTGTATTCTTGTTCCTAAATTCACTTTGAATGCAACTAAGATACCATCAATAACAGTAAAACATGTTTGCACTGTAGGTGTCAGGGTATTGCGGCCTTCTTTTGGGAGCCCCTGTTATCTTATACGAGATTATAGCATTTGTTCTGCCAGGTCTAACAAGATCAGAAAGGAGGTTCTTAGGGCCCATTGTTTTAGGCTCCTCGGTACTCTTTTATGCGGGTATTGTCTTCTCCTACTTGGTGCTGACTCCAGCAGCATTAAATTTCTTTGTTAGTTATGCGGAAGGTGCTGTGGAATCTCTGTGGTCCATTGATCAATACTTTGAGTTTGTACTTGTGCTCATGTTCAGCACAGGCTTGTCTTTCCAGGTAAATCTTTGCTGTATCTTGGAAATTCTTATTTTCAATTATACTGTAGCTTTGATTTATTGATTTTTTAAGCGCATAGATATAATACTATATAATATGTTTGAGAAGCCATTGTACTCTAGTAAAAGGGTCTACCCTTATAGGAGAGAGCAGAGGATCCAACCACAATGAATCATTCTAATTAGTCTTGGTACTGCAAGACAAGCTCCTGAAATTCCTTCCTTTAAGAAGGTTCACGAATTTGGCTTCTTTACATTTTCCTTAAATGCCTAATAGAGGTATTACTGATATCCATCTCTCAGCATTGATTACTATTTGGTCAATAACCGTATAATGCATCTGACAAGCTTTGTTAGAACTTAGTACTTTTCTTTCTTTTGATTCTAGATCAAACTAATCAGTCTATTCCACAGGTTCCTGTTATACAACTTCTACTTGGACAAGTGGGTCTAGTTTCAGGAGACCAAATGCTGTCAATATGGAGATATGTAGTCGTTGGTGCAGTTGTTGCCGCAGCTGTTCTTACGCCATCGACTGATCCTCTCACTCAGATGCTTCTAGCAGGACCCCTTCTAGGTCTTTACTTGGGTGGTGCATGGATGGTCAAGCTTACAGGTCGATGACTGATTTTCCATGTTCTTCAATGCATCAAATTTATTCCGTGCACTTAATGAGTATGAAGAGCCTCAGTATATCACTAGAATTATGTTATATTGATGCTGATACAGTATCAAAGGGAAAAGAGCTCAATGGTCATCATCCCGGGTTGTATCTTCTATGGCACAGCATTTTCTGTGAAAAACGTTGTCAAGTAGCATTAAGCAATGTGTCTCTATAATCTTGAAAAATGAGAAGCCTCATAATGTTACCCAAGTTACTGAAGCAAACATGTGTAACCCTGGTAGATGACATCTTCCAAGATGTTCATGTTTTCGCTGTTGTTTTCCCGTTCTGTTATCGAGTCGGGCATGTGTTCGTATGGCTATAGAATGTGGGGCTCAAAACTCAAATTGGAACCTTCATTTTTACAAAGCAAAATGTGTATAATTGAAATCAAGGGCATGATTACCTATTAATTTGGAATTTTAGAAGTCGGTTTCTCAATTCGATGTGAACAAAGTGTGTATCAAATACAAATATATATATATATATATATATATATAGATAGTGACACTCAGACATGTGCTTCAAGGCTTCCAGCCTTCGCGAGGTGCCCAATCAAAACTTGGCTGCCTAACCGTGTATGTAAGCATGAATCTAATGTTGAAATGAAATTATGTTTTGTACACTATTACCATTATTGCAGTTAGAATATTGTCCCTAAGCATCTTCGAGATTAAAAATACCGAAAATTTATATTAAGAAGATAAATCTAATATTTTTTAAAAATAAAAACTTAATATAATTTATAATATTTATAATTTTTTTTAACTTCAAGTTTGAATTTTTAAATAAACTTAAAATTATATTATATTATTTAACATAAAATTAGAATTTAATTTATCTTTTTATCTCCATAATGCTACAAGCCATTTTAGAGCTAGATTTTGGCCTTGGAGTATTTCTTATGTTGATTTGTTTATGTCAATATCGCTGCAAAAAATTTTAGCCCAGGAAAAAACCTTTTATGTGCTTCATTTCTATATTGATGGAGTTTTTTTTTTTCTTTTCTTTTAAACATCATAAACTTTCCTCTAGAAAATGGATAAATATGTGTTTTCACTATTTCTGTTGCATTTAAGAAACTGTTCTTACTATTTCTGAATGTAAATTTTACTAAGAATAATAATTATGAAATTGTGTTTTATTATATGCTATCCGGCTCCTGGTTCCTATAATCTCACATTTTGTCCTGTTATTGATGAACATTAGTCCCGCTGTTTTTTTATCCTGCAGCAAGTTTAGAAGCCATAAACAGTGAGAGAAATTTATTATAAAATTTATTATACTTCTGATTTCTGATAGGATTACAACGCCATCTCTACTATTGCAACTGTAAGCCACAGAAATTAGCTCATTGGCCGCCCCGCTCATTCACATTTGCTACTGAATACCTTCCCTCAAACACCCTCTGCCTTGCCTCGCTTTCCTGCAAAACCAGTAACACCCAAATGTTAGAATCTCCACATGACTGGAACTTCCTGTGCAATTTGATGCTAGAATGAGAAAATGAGATCTCTGAGGATCAAAAAATTGACCTGTTTTTGCCAATTGGTGCATGCCGCTACTGTGGAGAGCAGAACAGTTTGCAAACTGGCACCAACTTGGATGCCTATCCAAAGGCCCCTTGCCTTGAGCTGAAACCAAAAGCCTAGCATCGCAGCAACAGGAACCCCACAAAGATACAGTGCTGCAAGATTAATAATAGCCCCTAGGTGCTGCCATCCACATCCCCTTGCAACACCTGATGTGAAGAAAAACAGCATTTGGTATGACTCTCTTGGGAAGAGAGAGTCAAATTAAAAAATACTGAGTGTAAAAATTTATTGATGCCAGAAGATGTGCTTATGCGCATTGGGAAGATGAGACTTAACCTGAAAGAACACCCTGTAAACCATCTATTATGACAGACAAACAAACCAGAGGAGCCATGGTGGAGACATAGTCCACAACTTCGGTCTCTCTACTAAAGCTGTAACCAAAGATGTGCCTGCTTGCAAAGAGTGCTGCGCTCACTATAATCAACTCTGTGACTGTAGCGAACATTACAGCGTGGACAGCTATCCGCGCTGCGTGAGCATTCCCAGCTCCTAGTTCATTGGAGACTCTAGTGCTGCAGAAAAGGAAATACAATCTGAGAAAAGTGTGGGCATTAGATGCAGTGGTGCATGTGTCTGATGGCTTTTGGACCAGACCTTACTGCTGCGCTTAGTCCATTGGGTATTGAGTAAAGTGTCGAGATAGTTGTGAGGCTGTTTACGCAAATTGGATGATTCATCAGATCAATTTCTTTTAATTGGAGATATGCTTATTTGAAGTGAAATTTCCAAAATATTCAGAAGGTGCGTACCACACAGATAGCACTGAGGTCTCAAGTTGTGGATTAGGCAAGAGCCCTGATAGCAGGATTACAAATTCATACGACCACCATTGCAAGCTACAATATTCAACAAGGAAAAACGCATAAAAGGTCAACATCTTGGCATAGAACGTAAAACAGTCTTTAGTCTAGTGAAGATAGAAGGTGAAATTTTACCAGACCATCCCTGCAGAAGGAATTGCCAGGCGAAAGAATTGTCTAATTCCTTGGAACAACTCCATAGAAATGGGAACACGCGTTTTTGCGCAGGCAGAAGAGTATTTCATGTACAACCCAAGAAAAATCACATTCAACCAATTTGAAATGCTGATTGCCAATGCTCCACCAAGGTTCTCTAGACCTGACTTGAAAACTAAGGCCCAACAAAGAGGTATATGCAAGGAAAGAGTGATGCAACTGCTTGCCAGCACAGGAATGATTAGGCTTTGTGTCTGGTAGAATCGGATCAGTGGCTGAGAAATTGCACATGCAAAAAGTGTAGGAACTAGCAACATGGTAAATTTCCCGGCTTCCCGTGCAATTATGGGATCTTGGCCGATTAGTATGAGCAACTTTCCCACGTTGATCCAAATGATAGATAATGCAAAAGCAACTATTATTAGAGAGAAAATACCAGTATAGGTTTGAGTTCCAAGTTTCCTGTACTGCTGAGCTCCATAAGCTTGCCCACATAGAGTTTCAAGTGCACTCGCCATTCCACTCTGTTTGACATTCGTTTACAGTAACCACAGTCTCGTTAGTATGCACTAGCATTTCTCAACACAGTGATAGATTTTCCCCAGTTGATATTGTCTATTATCTTTCCAAATTCATTACAGATTCTAATTTTGCTTTCTCTTTTGCATTGGTATTTGCAGATGAAAATATTTCTCTTCCTTTTTTTTTAATTTTTTCTATGACGAGGAATTGTTTTAGACAAACTCCGGATTACTAACACAGTCCCACTACTGTGGCTCCCATCTGAAACGTGGAATGCAACTATGAATATCCGAACCATGGACCGCGTGCTTAACTCACAAAATATTTCTGTTATATTGAGTTTAGCAGAAGGAAAATAGATCTTATAAATAAGTTTTGCAAGAAAAGAATTTCATAACCATTGGCAAGATTGTAAGATTGCAATAATTCACTCGAGTTAAGCAAGTGAATTAAAAGGATGTGATTGATACACGGTAGTTGCATGCCATGCAAGCAAAACTTTAGCAGGATTTGAAACAAAAAGCAAGCAGAATATATAAAAGCAATAAGCTAAGAAGGCAATCAAAGAGCCTGAAAGGTGCTTACAAAAAGACTGAATCCGGTGACCGAGCAGAGAGAAACGGCTATGGCAGTGCTAGAGAGAGCTAACTCACCAAGGTGACCTACCATCATCAATGATATAACGTTCAACAAGTACATGGACAGAATTACAGCAGCCATAGGCCCTGCTATGTATCCTAGCCTTTTAACTTCTTGAATGAACTCCTCCCATGTTAAACCTGGAGCTTCTTCTCTCTTTTTCAGTAGCAAACTCTCTTCCATAGTCTTCTCTGTGTCTGTCGTTGCTTCTCAGCCACTCTCACAGTACTCTTCACTTGAGCTTATGTTTTAGCCCTTCAGGCATTCCTTGAATTTGGGCTGTCTTTTATGTATAAACCACACATTTAAATCCACATTTGATTAGTCTGCTGTTGTAGGGACGGTCCAAAACTCTGACGTGTAATTTTGTACGCATGTGTATTTAGTATTCACGCCAAAAGAACAACACGTTCTGATGGTCTTGCGAACAAATTTGTAGAGCATGTGGTCCCAGATCTATGCATACTTACAGGTTGTACGTTTGAGTTGTGAAAACAAGTTCTCCAAAAAGACAAGGTAAGGGTAGCATCTGGCCCTTTTTCAAACTCCACCGGTGTGAGAGTTTCGTGCTGTGGGACACTCTTAAATATGATCTTATTGTATTATCAATCAAAATTCGTTCATCGGAATAATTCAAACTCATCAATATGGTCAAATACAGCTTATTTATACTGTAAATAAAGGAGATTACTCATTGCGACCTCCCCCCAGAATTCCTACCTTTGTCCATACATTATGAGCACACTCACTTTGCTGACTAGACTAGCACTAACAGTCCCCACCTTCCACAAACTTTTTCTCATTTGTACAAGATCTGCCTCAACTTTAGCTGAATAAACTAATGCTCCAAAATTGTAGTAGTTTCTGATTGTCAATAAACACTTTGGCGAGAATCTTAGCACTTGATCACCAATGACATTGATCGATCGTGACACATATAGGTGCAACACGCTTGATGACCAACAAACACAAATGATTCCTCAATAAAATACTTGAATATTCTCCAGAATCAATGATGGTGCTGCAGATTTTTTTTTCTTAAAGTTAATTCTTCTTTTTGAAAGCCTCCACATCCCATGACATTTGTTTCCTTATAAGAAGGAGATCTCTTTAAGTGGTTTGGATGGCAGTATTACCTTGCAGCATTTGCTGGGTTGTCCCAATACGAATATGATAGCCATACACTGGATGAAGTTCAGCAAGCATTAGAATAATTTTTTTTTTTCAGTAAAATTTAAAATAATCCATGTCCACGTAGTTAATTTTACATAATGTTCAGGTACTTGAAACCTGGCCTTGTTCTGGTTTTGCCGTTGAAACATGTTCATCAGTTGGTCGTGTTAACACTTCATGCAGCCTTATGGTGCAAAAGAGGAAACCAAACTTAAAGATGCAAGCATGGCAGGATTGGTCCTTGTATCAATCTGAAATCTCATATTTCTAATTGCTGGCTAGAGAAAAGTTACAGGGGACACAACGTTTTCTGCATATAAAAAGTGGAAGTCCAAATGTCTATTCTTTTCAACGCTTCAACTAATGCTAGGTAGTCCACTGGCCAAACTTAAAATTTGCTTTCGCGCACACACACACACACACACACACACACACACATATATATGGCCGACTTGTTTTGGTAATGGGGTTGCTGCAAAGCCCACACCTTTAGCATTTAAGATAATTATATTATTGTTTTGTATACGCTGTCTTTTTCCATGTCCTGTTAGGTTCCTTTTGCTATAAAGGAAAGAGAGGCAGAGAATAAGAGAGTAGGAGCAACTGAGTGATTTGTAAGAAGAGAGTTGCAAGTACTGTGCAACAAGAGAGTGTTTTTGGCTGAGGATGGTGTATGAGGGATTTGGGATTGGGTATATCTCAGGATACTATTTTTGTACAATGATTTTCTCTCATAATAAAGAGTGGTTACTCTCCATGGATGTAGTAATTCCTTTTGCGTTTGTGTATTTCATCTTGCCTTTTTTTTTTTTTTTTTCCACTCAATTTGAGTTTGTGCATGTTTTTAATTGATCTTGACTCCTGCAGTATGGGGTTAAAATCCCAACAGTGATACATCCGTTTGATTATTTAGACAACCATCAGAACGATATGGTTATCTCTGCAGAAAACAAAAGACAAGTTGGAGTGTCCAATGTGAGTGGGATTGAACCTCAAATCCATACTCTCAGTTCAGTTATGCCCTGTTCAATAGAATAAAATAAAATGTACTGGACTGTAATTTTTTTTTTTTTAGACATTTTTTTGTTTGACATTTTGATATGTCCCACTATGAAAATGATATGGATAACCGAGACCATTGTAATGATCAGACTAGAAATAAGAATGAATCGAGACCGACAACAATAGCTGAAGTCTTCACTTTATGTAATTGTTTTGCTTTCTATGGATTCCTCAGAAGGGGAGAAATCCCAGTCAGTGACACAGAAATGGTTGAATCAGACTTCTTGAGATTGGATTGGTGCCATGTATGTCTGTCCCTTCTGGCTCTCAACAGCAAAAATGGACCAGAAAAGGGATCAATATATGAAGATAACAGACCAGGAAAAAAGAAAAAGGCCAAAGAAAGGAGAAATGGCTGCTTAATCTTATTGGTTTAAGCTATTTCTCCCTCTTGAAAACCGGCTTTGCCAGCGCAATATTGGCTTCTGGCTCATCCTTATATTTATAGTGACTCACATCAATCTGTTGTCAACTGGAGACCTTTCATCAAATATCCTCTTCCTTGCCTCATTGGCCTGTGAATTCAGAATCCCAACAAAAAGAGAAAAACCACCACCAAAACAAAAACATGAAAGAAGTAAGCTACCTTGATAGGAAATCAAAACAAATATGAACAGAATCCTTGCAATTCCACACTCAGGCAAGCTTGATGTCGCTTTTAAAACTCTTTTTTTTTGTTCTTTTGGTATGGTGGTTGGATAGTATCACTAAGTCCATTTCTCAATCAATTACAGACCAACCATGTCATATCAGGGGACTAACAAATTAACAAAAAAAATTTTTTCTTTTTTCGGTAAGCCTAAGGTAGGATATGTATACCTGTTTTTCCCAATTTGTCAACTTTGTGACAGCAGCCAGTAGAACCATTTGTGTAAATTGACCAATTTGAATTCCAATCCACAGTCCAACCCCTCTTAAATGTAGTTGGAAAGCTAATGCGGCAGCAGCTGGAACCCCAACAATGTAGAAAGCAGCGAGGTTGATATAAGCTCCTATGTGCTGCCAGCCGCAACCCCTTGAAATTCCTGCAGGAAATCAAACGTAAAAAAATGGAATTAAAAAAAATGAGAGAGATTACGCATTGACAGAGAAGCTTAATTACTAACCTGAAAGTGTCCCCTGAAAGCTGTCCATTATAACTGACAAACAAAGCAGAGGAGCAATCTTTGTGACATAGTCCACCACTGCCTTTACATTGCTGTAGGTGTAACCAAAAACGTGCCGGCCAGCAAACAGTGATGCACTTACTACTGTCGTCTCTGTGATTGCTAGAAGCATCACAGTGTATGCAGATAGACGGGCTGCTTGTGGGTTACCAGCTCCCAGTTCATTTGAGATCCTAGTACTATAGGAAATGGGTATTTAGGAATAATATGTCAGCTATTCTATGTCAGGACCAAAACGCTTATATCTGAATGTCTATGGAAAAGGGATGTGGAGACAGACCTTACGGCCAAACTAAGTCCGAATGGTATTGAATAGAGGGTTGTAATGGTTGTGAGACTGCAAAGAAGAACAAAAAATGAATTGGAATGAGCTTCATTATATTGACATGACCTTTGGACCTAGATACAATGACACATTGCCTCCTATGCACTACATTTAATGATTGAGATTAGGCAATCAACTAGGTTAGTCTGGTTGGCCACAAGGGCAAACTTCGTGGGAGGAAGTTGGGGGTAAAAATCTCAGCTCTCTCAAACCTTCCACAAAATGTGGGCTTTAATTTCCAACGTACCGAAAAAATGTTTAAGGTTAGTTGTATGCTTATGGTCCATTCTACCGTGTCATTGTGACAGTGTGTATCCCTGTGATGCCAATTAATTTGATTAAGCATTTGCAAATTTCATATTGTTGTTTCATATTTCTTTCATGATACTTTCTCCAATGATCAAAGCAATTTGAACAATAATAGATAAACATACCACACAGAGAGGACTGAAGTTTCAAGCTCTGGATTTGGTAAAAGCCCCGAAAGCAAGATAAGCAACTCAAATGACCACCATTCCAGGCTACAGGGCAATCAACATGAATGCAGCATCACAGACTATACTTTCTACGGCAGAAGAATAAAAAAATAATTGTCGAGAATACGGAAGAAAAGCAAAGACATAAGCGGCTTTACCAGACCATTAGCGCAGAAGGAATGCCAAGGCGGAAAAATCTCCAAATCCCACGAAAAATGTCCGAGGAAAAGGAGACCCGCGTTTTGGCACACGAAGAGGAGCACTTCATGTACAATGCAAGAAAAATAACATTCAACCAATTAGCAACACACATGGACACTGCTGCTCCAAGGTTTCTTACTCCGGTCTTGAACACCAAAGCCCAGCAGAGAGGTACGTGCAAGGCGAGCGCGGCGCAAGAGCTTATTAGCATTGGAATGGTCAAGCTTTGTGTCTGATAGTATCGAACGATTGGCTGGAGAACCGCGTAAGCAAAAAGTGCAGGAATGAGCCATATGATAAATTGTCCTGCTTCGGCAGCAATCATGGGGTCTTGACCAAGGATCAACAGAATCTTTTCCGTGTAAGTCCATATGATGGATAGAGGGATGCAAACCAGGAATAAACAGAATATAGCGGTGTAAGTCTGAGTTCCAACTTTCTGATATTGTTCAGCTCCGTATGCTTGCCCACACAAAGTTTCCAGTGCACTTGCCATCCCGAGCTGTTTTGGCAAATGATCAGATTTTACATGATTCGGTTGCGAGTTCAATGCAAAAATTCAAACTCAAAAGCCATTTTTATCTCACTCTATTGACCCCTCGTGGCATGTTCATGTCCCTTTTCATTCGAGTGATGGTATCAACAACGATTCAGTCCAGAGAGTCAAAATCACGTTTTCGCTAAGCAGCTCACTGTTGATGGAGATTGTTGGACCACCCGCGTACAGTGATTAAGAAGTAAATAACAATTTTTGTAAAATTAATATTATATTTTAACTTAGAATTTTAAAACATTAAATTTTTTATTTATCCATTATTTATTCCTGATTTATATGCTTGACACTCAAATTTTTTTTAATCAAAACGATCAATATTGACACCTTATGCAAAAGTGCGAATATATATATATATATATATATTAAAAAAAAAAGAAAAGGAAAAATGAAGATGAGGGGACAGATTCTCTTGGTGCATACGCATTTTCTTTGACTTTGACTTTGGCCTCCACGACATACGGCGAAAAATCCACCTCATCGCACCGGACCACCGCCAACCCTAGGCGGCTATATTGTGTTTTGTTTTGTTTTTTTTTTATATATATATAATTAATAAATTAATTCCAGCCATACTCTAATTCGGGAACATATAATTTTGAAGATGATTTTAATACTATTATATTAAACTATTTAAATTAGTAGCCATGTCATGGCACGAGCGGTAGACATTTTGTCAAATTTGGTCATAAACTAGTAAATAAAATCGTGATAAATTAAACCAAATCCTATAGACTTTTTTACGTGATATGACGCATTTCTCTCTCTCTTTTTTTTTTTTGGGTTGATTTTAAATTAAATTCGCTTAAAACTTTTTCCATGCTCTCGGTCCTCTCACTCTCATTTTCAAGCTAATGACTCGACGGCCGCACCACAGAATCATTGGTAAAGTCAATTAACCTTTAAAGACTTCTGGGAGCCGCCGCTGGAAATTTTTGTGGGGGTCGACGTGCGTTTTTATGTTCAATTCCTTTTTTGGGACTTTAGTCTTTTTTAACTTTAAAAAATAGATTATATATATATATATAATCAACAGTTATTAATTTTTTGTGAGATATATGGTGATGATTACATTGTATAATTTATTATAACTTGAATGCATACGAGTAAATAGTCAAAATAATAACAAATACTAAATTAATACTCTTTTATTGAAAGTAAAATAACCATGATTTGATATTTGTAATTTCAGATTACATAGTTCCACTAATAGTACTTTTATGTATGCTTTTTTTTAATCATATTTTTTGTATCTCATTTATGCTATTTTGAATGAATGGCCCAAGAAATATTGAAGCTTCGAGAGATGAGACAAACTGGTTTTTCAGACATCAGACTTCAAATAAAAGGATCAACCGGAGAACAATTGCTGCCCATCAGATAGCTATTAAAGAAGAGTCTTGCCTGACTCTTTTTGTGTCGAGATCTCATTAAAATAATAATGCAAATGGGTAATTTATTACAATTACTACTTATTACTCACTTAACACGTTATTGTCATTTATTTACATTATCACTTGAAATAAAGTTGAAAAAAAAAATAGTTGGATTATTTCTTATTTTTCATTAAAAAGAAAAGGAAGAAGAATGCCAGAAGATAAAAAAAAAAAAAAAAGAAGAGCAAGAATAAGGTGAAGGCAAAATGTAACTCACAAGAAAGCTGAAACCGGTAACGTTGGAGATGGAAATGGCGATTGCAGTGCTAGAGAGAGCAAGCTCGCTGAGGTGACCCACCATCATGGAGGCCACAACTTGCAGCAAGCTCTGCGAAAGAATCACAGCCACCATGGGTGCTGCTATGCAAGTCAGATTTTTGGCTTCTTGAGCAATCTCACCCCATGTTAGATCTGCTGCTCCCCCACTGTGTTTTCCCTCGTCTCCTTCTGTCGCCAGCAACCTTTGTTCCATTTCCTTGCCTGAGTCCACCCTGGAAGTGGGCTTCCTGAGATCCTATTATCTGGCCTTCCTTCCTCTCTTCCACAGCAGTCTGTTTTCATCGTTGAGACGGCAGCTTTTAAATCATGGCACCAAGTGGCCATAATTGTATTCAGTCAAAGTTCATGGGCGGAGACTCTAGACTTGGATGAGACTTGCTTAAATAAAATTTCATTTTTCGATTTTTTTTTTTACCAAAAATCACTAAATTCATAAAAGTACAACAATATCTTATTACACATTCTGTCATTTTTCATCAACAACGTGCTTGAAAAATTAAATATTTAAATGATATATTTTTTTTTTAACGCTATTAGTTGCTAACTTACTACTGTATAGTCTAAACGCTCATAAATATTTTTAACAGATAAAAAAAAAAAAAAAAAAAACTAAGATCGTGTTCAATGTGGTCAAGTGAATGGGTACGTCCAATATATGTCGATGTAGTTACTTTAAAAACCCAAATTGATTAAAACCACACTCAACTTGTGGGAAATTTTTTTTTAAAGTAATTATTTAATTTTGAGCTTAGTGCACTTATTTTTTTATAATTATAATTTTAAAAATATGAGTAAATAATTATTTAAAAATTTAAAATTAATTAAAAAATTTTAAATAGAGTAAAATGAATTATTAATAAATAATTACTTAATTTAGAAATTTTTTACTCAATTTTAATATTTCAAATAACGAAATCTGTCTTTTTATTTTCGGAGAACACTTTTTTATGATTTGTTAATGATATAATAATTACTTAATTTTAAATTATTCTATTTAATTTTTTATTTTTGTTTTTTAAAAAACATTTATTGTGGTTGTTATTATTATTATTATTATTATTAATTTTTTTGGCGTCTACTCTACTGGCAAGCACAGCAGTTAAAGTCTCATTCTTTTAACCAGCCCTAAATTGTATTTTTGGTTTTTATTTTAAGCATTTCTCTATCATTTTTCTTTGGTTTGGAGCCTTAGCCAATGGCTTCGCGTAGACTTTTATACTCCCTTCTCCGATCGACCCCTCGCCGATCTGCCTCAAGGTCTCCTCTCCTGTGCTCCAACCCGAAGATCTCGCCTTCGACGTCCGCCACGCGCCGGGCGTCCCCCTACGGCTACCTCCTAACGCGCGCGGCTGAGTATGCTACCTCCGCCGCCGCAGCGTCACCTCCAGCTCCACCAGCGAAACCGGAGCCCAAGAAAGGCGGTGGGAAGATAGTCGATGAGTTCACTGGGGAGGGTGCGATCGGGCAAATCTGTCAGGTGATTGGTGCCGTCGTGGATGTGAGATTTGAGGAGGGTCTGCCTCCAATTTTGACGGCGCTCGAGGTGCTCGACCACTCCAACCGGCTGGTGTTGGAGGTGGCGCAGCACTTGGGGGAGAATGCTGTTCGGACTATTGCTATGGACGGCACTGAAGGAGTCGTCAGAGGGCAGCGCGTGCTCAACACTGGATCTCCGATCAAAGTGAGCATTTCCTCATTTCTCTCGTCACCGTCTATTATATATGTTTGGTTGTGTCTTTCGAGTTTGTTCATTTGCTACTGTTTGTTTTTCACTTTTTGATGAGAAATGTTGGGGCCTCTCTCTCTCTCTATCTTAATTTGTTTCTGGTCCTTGTGTGGATGTAACTTAATTTGTATGCATAGATCTGACTGTCTGGTAAAATTCTGAAGATCGTAAAGGTTTTACTGGGAACCAAAAGAGATTTTTTTCTTTTTTCGGTAATAAGGGTAATAGATTTCTATAAACTCTGTTTTTCCTGTATGTGAAATTACCATATGAAGTTGTGTACCCCTTTTGGTTGCTAGTTTTGCTGAATGGGTGTTTGTTTGAGGTTTCCTATAAGTAGCATTTGAATGCTGATTGATTAGTACTGCAAAGTCAACAACTTTGTTCATATTCTATTTCCCAAGTTTATTGTTCGTACTCATTGATAGCCGGATAATATCATAAATTGTGGACATTCATTTTTTCTCCCTGATAGCTGCTTATTAGCAAAGTCTGGGTTTTTGCTAGGCATTTTGAGTTAAATTTCTTTTCTTTTTAATATCAAGTGTTCCATCTTCATAAGCTTCTTTTTTGTCAAATTTGTACACCTGAAGTCAATTTCTTAATATTTATGCACTTAACAGGTCCCTGTGGGTAGAGCTACTCTTGGCCGTATCATGAATGTTATCGGGGAGGCCATTGATGAAAAGGGTGATCTCAGTAAGAAATCTATAACCCGATATCACTTGATAATGGAGCAGTCTTTTGATGTGAAATTTCTAATGGTTTTGTTTCAATCTCTCATTAGAGACCGACCACTACTTACCCATTCATAGGGAAGCTCCAGCTTTTGTTGAACAAGCCACTGAACAGCAGATTCTTGTAACTGGTATTAAGGTATTTGATATAATTATATCTACGGTCACCCACACACATATGTGTACATAATTAAATAAACTATTGAAGTTTTGTCAGTTTCTTTTATCTCTCTAAGTTTCAAAAGCAAGATGATATTTTTCGCAAATGTTTCCTGTACCATGTTGTAGGAAAATTGTTACACTGATTTAGAAATCTGATTTTGTTGCTTGATGTCCTTACAGGTGGTTGATCTCCTTGCTCCTTACCAAAAGGGAGGGAAGATTGGGCTGTTTGGTGGTGCTGGTGTTGGAAAAACTGTGCTTATTATGGAACTTATCAATAATGTTGCTAAAGCTCATGGTTTGTTGTTTACTGACAGTTATGATAACTATTGTTGATTTAAGATTCCTGTCTCGTCTGAGTAGTGATCTTTTACACTCAGGTGGTTTCTCTGTGTTTGCTGGTGTTGGAGAACGCACGCGTGAGGGTAATGACTTGTATAGGGAAATGATTGAGAGTGGTGTCATTAAGCTAGGGGATAAGCAGGTTAACACAATTTTTGGTTCATATGTTTTTTTTTAAAAAAAAAAAATCATGGTGCACAAATTCAGAATTTCATTTTGTGGTTTTTCTTTTTGTCATGACAGTCTGAGAGCAAGTGTGCTCTTGTATATGGTCAAATGAATGAGCCCCCTGGTGCTCGTGCCCGCGTTGGTCTCACTGGCCTAACTGTTGCCGAACACTTTCGTGATGCTGAAGGACAGGATGTACTTCTGTTCGTCGATAACATTTTCCGCTTTACCCAGGTAGTTTTCCAGGTTGATGAATTTCAGACATACATCCCAACTTAGTGCTTTTCGCTAATGTGGCGAACTCTTTGTTCTCTTTACTGCAGGCTAACTCAGAAGTGTCTGCCTTGCTTGGTCGTATCCCATCTGCGGTCGGTTACCAACCAACATTGTCCACGGATCTTGGAGGTCTCCAAGAACGTATTACAACAACCAAGAAAGGTTCCATCACCTCTGTCCAAGCTATTTATGTGCCTGCTGATGACTTGACTGATCCAGCTCCTGCTACCACCTTTGCTCACTTGGATGCCACAACTGTGCTGTCACGACAGGTGTGATTACAGTTTTATGGAGCATATGCAAATTCCAGGCAACTACTTAGGTAATTTATTGATCTGATTGTCATGCTACCTATGTATTGAACAGATTTCGGAGCTTGGTATCTATCCTGCTGTGGATCCTCTAGATTCTACATCCCGTATGCTTGCTCCTCATATTTTGGGTGAGGAACACTATAATACTGCTCGTGGTGTGCAGAAGGTTCTTCAAAACTACAAGAATTTGCAAGATATCATTGCCATTTTGGGAATGGATGAGCTCAGTGAGGATGATAAGTTGACAGTTGCTAGAGCTCGTAAAATTCAAAGGTTTATGAGCCAGCCATTCCACGTCGCAGAAGTGTTCACGGGTGCCCCTGGCAAGTACGTAGAATTGCAAGAGAACATAGCCAGCTTCCAGGTACTCTCTCTCTGCTAGCAGAAATCTTTTGGTAGCTCTCATAATATGCCTGCAGATCAGAAATGATCAATGAGTGAAGACTAGAATTGTGTGCAACGTTAGTTAACTTCAGGCTGTTTGAGGCAAATGCAATTGTGCTCTTAGGGCATGCCATGTGAATGATAAGAAACGTAACCTATAGAGAGACCGGTACAAGTGACATTGGCACTCGATGCTAGTCATGAATTCTGATTAGTTGCTGACTTTTATGTTTTTGACAGGGAGTGTTGAATGGGAAGTACGATGACCTTCCGGAACAGTCATTTTACATGGTTGGGGGCATTGATGAGGTCATTGCTAAGGCTGAAAAGATTGCCAAGGAGTCTAGTGCCTAGGCAAACGATCTTCACCCTTTCTTTTGTTCCCTTGATCCCGATAATTCCGAAAATCAATAAACTAGGTAGTCTGGCCCACGCCAGCAAACAGGATATTCATTTTTGGAGAACGACGACTGGTTCAATTTCAATTTTAATGTTATCGCAAAGTGTGGGAGAGGAGTATGACTCAGAATTTCTCGCAAAGATCACCCATTTCTCTTGTTATTTAATAAGGGGAAGAAAAAGGAAGGCAGACGCATATATATTTATATATATATATATATATATATATATATATTTTTTTTTTTTTCCCATTTACCTTAGGGAAAAACAGAGGTGACAAAATGACACCCAGAAATATGTTTTTGGATCAGCATGTGCTGGTTTGTAAATCTTGGCTTGGTTGCATCAAAATGGCTCTTCCTTCCGTGCACTAAGAGTTTTTAAGGTTATTTCATGGATTATCAAATTTGTTGTGATGTGGGCTCATTCTCAAATTGGATGCCTGATTGAATGCTAGTACATGGGCTATTGGTAAAAAAATAGTGCAATGAACATATGTCTTTTTTGTTTTTTGAACAAGAAAAAAAAAAAAAGAATTCTGACAGTTGTCCTCTTTCAATTTTTCTCATCGGATTATTGTAGGGCTTGAATAAGGTGGTCTCTCTTTCCTTTTCTGGGTTTTTTTTGGGGGGGGGGTGTGTTATTCTTACCAAAGTTTCTCTTTCTTTTATCACGCCGATCCTGCCCGAGCGCGCTGCATTTCACAACAACGGGAGGAGAACCGGATCATCCTCCTCCACAATAACAGGATCATACGAGAGACTGACACGTGGGCCTATATTCCTAAACTTCACAGCCGCCTCAATTTTCTCAATCGCCACCTCCGCAGTCTCGCCTCGACGCCGCCAACCTGCACGCCTAACCGCCCGCTCCTCTCCCCTACTGTACCTCCTAATATTAAACGTTTTTTTGTTTGAGAAAAAATGTCCCTAGTGCTCTGTCACTCTTCATGCTCTACGCCGCCACCATCTGTCCCCAATGCGCACTGTAGCCCTCCCCTGCTTCCTATGTCTATCCTACGCCGCTTAGTCTCCCGGAACAACCAACCGTCTTATCTGAATCTCCGCCGCACCCGCCGCTTAGCCACACTCGCCGCCGCTGCAGTCCGGCAGGACAGCGCGGTCTGGACACAAGCTCCGCTCTCCCTGATAGAACCTGCGGCTGAATCTCTTTTCCACGTAACCATTGACATCTCCGACTCTCCCGAACTCGCCGCATCGCACGCTCGTCCCGGCCAGTACCTCCAGCTGCGTGTTCCGGATGTCGAGAAACCATCGTTTCTTGCCATTGCATCACCGCCAAATTATGCGGCGTCGACGGGCGCGTTCGAGTTTTTAGTGAAAAGCATCGCCGGCTCCACCGCGGAACTGTTGTGTGGACTCAAGCGAGGTGATTTGGTGGAGTTGAGCCAAGTCATGGGTAGAGGATTTGAAACCGACCATATCGAGTCGCCGGAGAAGTATTCTACGGTTCTGATCTTTGCAACTGGATCTGCAATCAGGTATGGATGTCTTCCTTTTGTTTGCCTTCTATATTGAAAAATTAAATAAATGAAACAAAGAATTTCTTTTCTTTTTTTTTTTCAGATTAAAATTTGAAGAGAATTTGCATATAGTAAAGCTTTATTTTTTGTATTTTTTGGGTGGGAGGTTAAGGATTTCAAAGCAGTTAATTGAACTTTGCACTCCGAGAATTGAAGGCATTTTGGAATTAATTGCAAAATTAGCAACTTCTTGTATTTGCTTCTTCTTTGTCATCATGATTGACTTCTCATTAATAAGTATCTGTATGAAGATATAAATTTTCTTATTACACTGAACTTTAATCTTTAAATCCAGCAAGAGGGATTGTGGAGGAATGACTGAGCAAGATCCATTCATTTCTTCGCAGCATGGCATCCTCATTTATTCTTTTGTATTACGTATAGCCTCTCAAACATTTGCGTCTTTAGTTCACTTTGAACAGCAGGAACTTGGCCAGAACCTTTGATCATATCAAATCCTAACTAAAATCATCATATAGCTTACCACTTGGTTTGCTGTTGATGTTGATTTCAGCATCTAAAGATTCCTTTTGAATTTATCAGTGGCATGACTTGCAGCTAGCCTATATTTTCTGCTTATCATTGTGATGTCATTGAGAGTTCTAGTTACGTTTTCTTTTTTGTAAAAAAGAAGGGCTGCCTTTTGTTGTCATTACTCATTACATTAGTTTACATCCTACAAAATCTGAGCAAAACCAGTGGCTACACGGTCCTTATTGCATTTATTTTGAAATAGGAGTCATGGGGGTAAGCAGCTTATTTTGACATCAAATCAGATGCTAGGCTACAAACATATTTGTGTTTTTTTTTTGGGGGGGGGGCAGGGGGAGGGGAGGGGTTTATTGGACCTAGGGGTAAGGGTACGTATATGACTCTTCTCTATACTTCACAGTGTGCGAGTCTCATACACTATGATGCCCTTTTTTGGTTTCATTGGAACTAGGGTTCAAACCCTTATCATGGGACTGAGCGCCTAGAAGCTTTACTACTAAACCACACTACTGGTGAGAATATTTTTGTTGTGTGATTATAACATAATATATATTTGAGACCCTTCCTCCACAAATCCCCCTCTCTAGTCTTCCATGTCCTCCTAAAGACATAATATATATATATATATTTGGAGTGCCAAGATAGCAAAATTTGGCTTCCATGTCCTCCTAAAGACCTAACACTACTAAGTTGGCAGTTTGATATTTAGAGTTGAGAATCAAATGCCAAGATAGCAAAATTTGGCTTCCAAATTTTTAATAATGAAAATATTTTGTGCAATTTCTATGATCACTGCCTCATGACACACAATTTGTCCCTATTTATTCATGTGCAGCCCAATTCGATCTCTTGTTGAGTCAGGATTTAGTGCCAATAAAAGATCTGATGTGAGGCTATATTATGGGGCTAGGAATCTTAAGAGGATGGCCTACCAGGTTTGATTGCTTCTTTTTCCTTGTAGTTTCTTCATGCCATAATTACTATACTGCATCTGCTGGTGGCATCAAATTGAATTGATTTAGAAACTTTTATTTTTCCTCCAATAGGATAGATTTAAGGAGTGGGAATCTTCTGGCATCAAGATCATACCAGTATTATCACAGCCGGATGATAGTTGGACAGGAGAAACTGGTTATGTACAGGTACTCTATGTTGTCAAGCTGCGTTGAGGTTGTTGATGCCTAATAATCAAACAAATGCTTCTTAGTATTACTGCTTTTGCAGGCTGCTTTTGCTAAGGCCAAGCAAATGTTCAGCCCCACAACCACTGGTGCTGTGCTTTGCGGGCAGAGACAGATGATGGAGGTTTGTTGCTGCCTTTGCTTCCTTCACCAATCTTTATCGTGTATTCTGTTTTTGGATGCTCTCTGAGAAGTGATTCTTCCTGTGTGTCCTGATAAGAAGAGGCTCATTTCTTTTTCTGATTTATCGTTTCTTTGCTCCTCATACAATTGCTAATTTTAGGCTAGGAGCAAGCTCTAATACTTACTTTTCCCTGAGCTTTTCCATATTTGCTTTAGTTTTGACAAAACTAATTGATACATTACAAGATGTGTAGAAAAGTTAGCATACCCTGCCAAGAGTTTCTAAAAAGCTCTTTTCCATCAAATTTCATATCCTCCCTCTCTCTTTCTCTCTCTTTCTCTCTCCCTATCTCCCCTTCAATCAAATTTCATATCCCTCCCTTGTCCAAGCCTTCCCTTTTCTCTGTAAGAGCACCTACACGGGTAACACGAAGTCACCTTATATAGGAAGAAAGACCAATAGTGTGAAAGCTACACAGCACTGAGTTATGCACATGTGCAGTGGTTTTTCTTTTTGGTTTGTTGACATGTAGTTACTGGGGTTTAGCTTCTACCCTGTCCTTTTTCTGCCCAGCAGGGTAGGGCATTTGTGATCCTTGTGAAGGCAGTTTGGCAAGATTTGGCTTCTACCGAGCCAAGCCCGTGTTACAAATGGTATAAAGAAAATATTTGTGGCTTGCGCTCCTGATAATGAACTGGACTTATAGAGTGGAATTGTGATTTTGTACATTAGAGCAATACGTGCTGATGGATAATGCTGTTGCTGTACTGTGGGGTAATACTTGGGATATCTTGGGTCTATGGATTTTGAGAGGCTTCTATTTATTGTTTGAATAAGAGTATGATTGCATTGCCATTGCTTTATTGCAAAAACTTTATGTTTTCTGGATGAGAATTCCAATTATTTTCTTAGTATGTTGAGCGGCACGTGTTATTGCAACTCCATAATATATCTGTCACGATACTATATATTTGGGTCGATGACTGAACATCCATGCATTGGTGGTATTATTGTTGGAAAATTCTTGACAATGCTAATGTTGACTTCCCTTTGCAGGAAGTGACATCAATTCTTGTAGGCAATGGAGTCTCTAGTGACAAAATACTAAAGAATTTCTGAGAATGCATGAATGGAGTTCATCCTGTTGTAGTATTTATCTGTTGAGGGACCACTGGTGATGATTCTTTTACTCCCAGACCTGTCGACCAAATGTGTCGCTCAGTCAATAATTCCAATTTTGTATCTTAAAACATTTTCTTTTGATGCTGAAATGATATAATTTAGAACCGCGTTGGTGACTCGCCCAATTCGCTGCATCCATATAACTTTTGGAAAGATGCATACTTGTCAGTTACATGACAGGATTCTAGCCTTGTATTGTGTTCCGATTTGTACACGGTTTTGTTTGTGCAATAAATTGTAGGCACAGGAAATCAACAGAACTCAACGCTATTCCTCCTGTTTTTCCTTTTTCTTACAAATGATTTGTCGTCAGCTTCTATCCTCTATATTACCTCTGCGTTAGCTCAGGAAGAAGGAAGAGGCTCAGCTTCTGTGATTTACGTCGCTCCATGGTTGCATTTGGAAAAGTGGAGAAACACAGACAGCAACTACACGCTTACTAACTACATAGCACAAAATCATTCTTGATCATTAGTTGTTTCCTTAATGTGACGCAGAGAAATTAGATTATAGTAAAGCACATAGATTGCTGTTTATAGGATATCCAGAACAATCTCGCTCTTAATGGATCTCACGGAAAAATTGATTCTTTTCCTGAAAAGACGCATCGACGGATACGAAAGGCCAAACACACAGTTTTATTATCCCCATCATAATGTTAAAAACTTTTGTGGATGAAATTTGAATATGCTTGTCTAAATACCCTCCCCAACACAGGAAACAGTTTCCCTGAATACTGGTACATGGAACAAATTGCTTTAAAGTTGCAATCAGTTCTTGCAGACTACATAATCTCATAGTTCTTCATAATTCAAACAGATTTCTTAAGCAAACAAATTGCTTTAAAGTTGCAATCAATTCTTGCAGATTACATAATCTCAAAGTTCTTCATAATTCAAACAGATTTTTTAAGCGGATTACCCTCTTATCTCCTCTTTTGCTGTAGCCACATTTCCCAAGCTGGAATAACGTCATACAACCATATCTACAATCACCTCATGGTAGAATACCTTGAAGGAATGCATGCAGAGGACAAGCAATTCAACAAGAAAAATACTAAAAAGGTGAAACAGGGGAATACTACGACCCACAGAAGATTAGATGATTGTCAAGACAATTTAATTTTGATTTGAGCGAGTCTAACAAGCACAAATGCCAGCCAATTTTCCAAAGCCATCACAAATCACAAGCTAGTCATAGCCACAAAAGGTGCATTTCAGCCACAGAAATCATGAAAGGAAACAACATAACAGAGAAATAGCGCAGTTGCAAATTAGCCCTACATATCCTGACCAGACTAACCATCATTAACATTGTTCTCGACCACCGTCTTGACTGCTTGCTCTGCATGGTTTCCATTTTCTTCTGCATGTGGTTGGTCATCTTCCATGTCATCTAATTGAAATCGAGGGTTTTTCTCCTCATCAGACTGATGGCGATGGTGCTTGTGTTGACCATGGTGATGATGAAGAGATTTCTTGTGCCTTGAATGTTTGTCTCTTTCTTCCAGGCTGTCATCTGATGCCTTACCTAATGATCGGTTCCTTTTATCATGCCTGTGAACATCAGAATCTGACGACCTTGAGTCCACAGAATGTGATTTCCTGTGATGTTTATGATGCCTTGCATGGTTTTTCCTATCCTCATAATTTGAGGAATCAGAATCACTAGTGTTGGACTGGCTGTAGTGTTTGTGATGCTGTGAATGACTTCTCCTCTTGATTTCCCCATTATCCTCATCACTCAAAGAATCTGAGACGCTATATGATCGTCTGTGGCGTTTATGATGCCTTGCATAGCTCCTCTTTTTGATTGACTCATTGCCATCACTTGAATAATCTGAAGAACTAGAATCTGATGAATTGTTGTGCTTATGTCTTCTATGGTGTCTCTTTTTCCCCTTCCTCTCTCCTTCAGAATGACCCTGAAAATTCTCACTGCTGTCATCACTTGAGTCTGCAGGCCGCCTCTTTGGCTTTCTCTTTGATCTTTTTTCCCTCCTCTTCTCATTGTCACTAGAATCAGACTGCACATGCTTCCTTTGCTTCTTGTGGGTTCTTCTCCTAACCTTTCTCCCATCACTGCTGTCACTGTCATTTTCAGAGTCAGACTTTGACACAGACCTTTTATGTTTTGCAGCTTTCTGCTTCTTCTCTTTGGCTTCAGCATCAGCCCTTGCCTTTGCAGCAGCTTCCAACTTCTGCTCCCATTTTAATGGGGCTTCCTTTTTCTGCAAAGCTCTCTTCTTTTTCTCTTCAACCAGCTGGATGAACTTTTTGCAATCCATTTTTGTAAAAAAACCAGTTCAATATCTGCATTTTGGTATGATGATGACCAGAAGTACATCTCACAGAAGAGAAAAACCAGTGTTAGTTCCTCCAACATCACTAGAGTTTAAGAACACAACATGTACAACGATTAATGGAATATAAAAAATATCATCCTCAACACAAGACAATGCATCTGCCTGAGGCATGATATCCAACAAAGCAAACAGAACTTGTAATAATCTTTTTCTTTTTTCTTGGAGGGAGGACAGGCCTTCTGAATAACCTATTTATGAAGCCAAAACATCATTTTTGCCGTTTCATTGGGAAATATGGGCTATTACATGCACTATAAGCAACTATAAAGCTATTATAAAAATTATTTGAGAAAGGCCAATTATAAACAAAAAAGACCATCAACAACAAAGGCATGGGAAACCATGTTGCATGTACCATGCATAAGCAAATTTGATTCAACTTTCTTACCTTATATTCCAAAAGAGAGGCTTCCCTGGATACACCTGAGCTTATTTCACCAAAGGAAGCAAAGCAGATCTGTACAAATTAAACACAACAATCCAATTCAGATTAAAACAGTTGATGTTCAACAATTAGGTGAACATAAATGTTTTGTTTAAGAGACAAGGAAGAAAACAAAAACTGATGAAGTTAAAATAATCCCACATCAAAGAAAAACACACCCAAAAAAACAAAAAGGCCATCCAAATTCTGGAGAATTTTTCTTTGCACAGCCAGACACGAATACTTAGGCACATGCAACTATTACAAAAACAAAAAAAAGAGCATATTCTATTATATACAGTGCTTAACCAGCAATAAACAAAAACTAAAGAACATTAAATCATTGCAGAGGCCTACATCCCAACACATGTCAGGCATAAAGGCCCAAATCCATATGCAAATTTCAGGGTTTGAAAATTAAATAAGCAAAAGCTAGAGAAACTATCTACATCCACCAATACACATTAGCCAGATTGCAAGCCTAAAACCCATATGCAAGGACATACGCCAGAGAATTTCCGTAAGCAGAAGAGGCATCAAATTTCAGTAATTAAATAACTACGAACATCCATCACGTAATAACTAACATGATAAAGTTCTAATCAACTTACAGGAACAGAACCCTTCAAACTAATTTACCGAAACCCCATACCCCAATGAGAAATTTAACATAAGATTGGTCCAATCACGAAATCAGCCAAACCCCACTAACCAGCAACACGGGAAGGGCCAAAAAGAAAAACAAAGTAAACAAAAAAATGTTCATCTGACTCAAGAATCTGGGATCCAACAAAGCAGATCGAGCAAATAAACAGAACCCTAAATTAGTCAATTAATCAAAAGAATAATAATAAAAAAAAAGAACAAAAGAACGTACCTTTCTGAGGGAGATCGAGAGGAGTGGCGGCTTCCTTTTCTACTTCTCCTTAGGGCTCTGACTCGTGCACTCTTTGTACCAGAAGGATCGGAAGAAACTTAAAACGATGCTTTGCGGTGAGCGCACGCGCTGCCATCGCGTGAATTACGTGACCCGAAAGTTATTTGACTAACCGCGAGCTTTTTTCTTCTTCTTCTTTTTTTTTTTTGTTCTTTGAAAAACAAATTAATTTTTTATTCACACTAATAACAATCAATATAAAATTTAAAATAAAAACGATTTATAATTACTAATAAATATTTTATAATCTTTATAATTTTTCTTCTCTTATTATAATACCAATACTAATAATAATTATAAATATAATAGACCACCCCAATACGGTGACGTTCGTCTGGTACGACGCGTTCAAGCAGAAGCGGAAGGCCTCGCAGCAGAACATCCGTTTAGAGAAGGCAGCCGTGCTGTTTAATTTGGGAGCCGTGCACGGTCAGATCGGACTTTCGTATGATCGCGCCACTGTGGAAGGCAGGCGGCAGGGCGAGTCTTGCATTTATTGCTGCGGCGGGGGCGTTTGCGTATTTGAGGGATAGTGCGGCGTCGAAGGCGTCGATGGGGACGAGTACTACAGTGGACGTGTCGGTGGAGTGCGCCGGGATGCCGGAGAGGCTCATGCTGGCGCCGGCGCAGGAGTGTGTTTTTTGAGAGTACCATTGCCAAAGGGAGTACACCCGGTGATTGTGCCAAGATTTCAAGGCAGGTTGGTGGCTTTTCTTTTCTTTTTTTTTTTTCCTTTTTTTTTTTTTTTGTTTTTGGTCCGTTGGTTAAAGGATTCGAACCTTTGTCGCTGGAACTAAGAGGTTGAATTACCAGATCACATGTCCGGTGGCTCATTTGTTCTTTTGTTTTTGTTTGTGAATTGTTGCTAGTAATTTGGAACTGCAAGAATGTGCTAGAACGGATTAAGACGATTGGATTAATGTTGCTGTGCTGTGAGGAAAGTGCCGTTAGTGACTGTTTTCCGGAATGTAATTAGTGGATAATTTGGATTTCTTGGCTGGCTTGTCAAGTGCTACAACGATACGACAGTGCTATTATGATGTGTTTCTAAGGAGGTGCAAATTTTATGGAGCTCTGTCTGTGGTCTTGCTCATTGAAATTGAGTTATCCCTTATGTTGGTAAAATATTTGTGATTGTTTAGTTGAGTTAAAAGGAAAAATAAAAGAAAAAAAAAAAAGGAAAAACAACCGTGAAATTTTGTACACCATACAGGAAACTGTAGACCTTTTATTTTGGGAGATGAAAACTCATGGGTTTCAGTGTGCTCAATGTGTTCCTGATAGTCTGGTTGTCTTGGTAACTTCAGGTTTCTTAGTGGTGATTTTAACTTTTTCTTTTTTTTTTTTTTAAGTATATGTGGTTTGAAATGGTTACGGGTTGGGCTATACTATGAGGAAGCTTTAGGAGCACTGAGTGTTGCACCTTTCAAGGATCATTTAGACAAGGGTTGGATTGCTCATGTGCAGCTTAAGGCAGTTATATCCTTGGCTGAAGTTTTTTATCAGTATGGTTTGGAGCTGCATGAGAAAGAAGAAGTTGCTGAAGAGATCACTCAGCTGAGGAGTGGGATTAGTGCATTAGCCAAGGCAAAGAAAAACCCAAAGGGAGCTGCACCTCAGCTTCTGGATGCCATTAGTAAACTGGAAGCCAATATCAATTGCAACCTAGAAAAGGCTGTGAAGGAAAATAATCGAGTCTATCTGATGAGGGTTCCTTCTCCAAGTTCCTTACCACCTCTTCCTGCATTTTCCATGGTGAAGCCAATGCTAATGACTGAGGTACTTGATGCAAGCAAGGAAAATTTGTTTTCAATTCTTGTTCCAGACAGCAGTGCAAAGGCTCTTTTGAGGTACACTGATGACATAATCAGAACACAAGCTGAGAAACTACAGCAAGGGAGTGAACTAACTTGAGTACGTCTCAACAAAATGGATCTGCCAGATTCTATTCTTGCTCTGGAAGGAAATTTTACCCTCCCAATAGACATTAAAGATGACGTAGAAGCAGTCCAGATAAGTGGGGGTCCAGCGGGCTTGGAAGCTGAGCAACAGCAACTCCAGGATTTGAGGAGGGTGAACAATGAACTGCTCACCCAGACTGAGGAGCTTTTGCAGAAAGAAGCTACAGAGGATGCTCAGTTTAGAAGCCAATTTGATACAAGGTGGACTAGGCCTCAGTCCAGTACTTTGACAAAGAACTTGCAGGATAGGTTAAATAGATTTGCAGCTAACTTAAAACAAGCTGCAGCAAGTGATGCCAGGATAGAGTGATCAGTGAGGGATCATTCTGCATTCATGTCTATCTTAGATCATTGACCGGTGTGTATTTTACACCATATCCATATTTTCTTTTGTGTCTCATATTATTCACATCCAAATTAGTGATTTAGAGGTTTTCGGGGCAATAAACATTTTTTTTTCTTGGGATTGATAATTGAAGAAGGCATTGTGGATAAGAAAAACAACTTAAAATGCTTTTATCAGGGTCTATTATTTTTCCTCATTAAAGTAGATATTTTAATGGGAAATTCCTTGATTCTAGCTGCAATTTTACCCTTCTTTTCTTTATTTGAATTTTCTATCTCACGAAGGAATTGCTTAAGTTGGAGAGCATTTTTGCTTTTTCTTTGTGAAGTTATGAATTTGGTTGATTAATTATTTTATTTTATTCGCATGCATTGAGCTGTTGATTTACTATTGGTGTAACATTTCACCTCAACTTTTCCCACTTATCTGATTTATGTTGACCTGCTAGTCAATTCAAGTTCCATATAGAAACCAAATTATGTGTATTTTTCTTTAATCAGATTGAATCTGCACGGCCAACTTTGCCTAGGCCAATAATGTCTTTAGATGCAAATGAAGACACCATAGTGGGGGCCCTGAAACAGAGTCTGGTACTGTCTTGTTTCTCAAAAGTCTAATATTTGGTACTTGTTTATTTATTTTCTTTTCCTCAACTTTTTGTCTATCCCTCTGCTGAAATCAGAAAGGAAAGAATGATGAATTTGTTGCTTCTATGCATAGATCATGTTGTAGTAGTGGCCTTTTTATTCCATTATCTTATGACATATAACTGACATATGTCATTGGTGCTGAATTGGCTATTTTCAGCATCGTCTATGACAACTAGCAAGGTGCACTGAAATGATAGCTAGCAAATTGCATTGAAATAATATTACAAAGGAAAAGGAAAATAGGCAAGGAATCTGAAAAGGAATAGGGAAAAGAAGAGAGACTATTGCAGGAGGGGGCAGAGAGAGGTGGGAGAGAGAGTGAGAGGAGGATGTGGCTTGTGAGATGGAAGGGAGTGAAAAAGGTTGGAGGTAGAAGGGATGAAAATGTGATAAATTTGCTCCATATGTGAAATGCACTTGACCTTCTGTTTGCCATTTGGACTTAGATGCAGAGTTTCTGTCAAGATAAATGTCCAAATGAAAATTTTGTGTAAAGTTCACGGATCAGTGATGTAATTTACCCTTGAAATATGGATGTCATGTCCAATGTAACAGAGGGGGGGACAGAAATAGAAATTCAAAATATGCACAGGCACTGTCCAGAACAATGTCCTTAATTTTGTTCTAAAAGTTTACTCAGTGTTAGCTATGCAAATATCTCAATTTTTTGCTTTCTCAACAATGCAGAGGCAATTGGAGATTCTTGGTGCTTAACATGCAGATCTTGAAGACATGCTTAAAGAGATGAAAAGAAAGGGGTGCTTGATTGTCTACTAGGACTGGTATTTGGTTATTTATTCTTGCCATGCCAACCCTTTTCATGGCCATCTAAACTTGGTATTTTTAAGTCATGTTAGTCTTGCATGGGGGTGAAAAATATCCATTGTCTATGAATCTGTAATTTTCTTCTTGATGCAGTTCACCATGGAGCAGTCTGAGACAGCTTCATGGTGAATTAGACTGATGTGTGGAGCTCCTCAATCAAATTGTGCCCCAGTATGAAATGCCACTTGATAATTGAGATAAGAGGAAGGGGGAAAATAAGGTTCATAACCTCTTGATCAGAAGATCATCAGCAAATCTAATTTCGTTATTACAGTTTTTCATTGTTCGAATATCAAAACCTTGTCATTTGGGTGTTCACTTCATGGAGGCAACTTAATCTAAAGAAAATTTTCTAGTTTCTAGAGAAAAAGAAAATATGTATTCTTGTTATGGTGATTCATTTAGCATCTTCTTAATGCAAATGAAAGGTTTTCTCTTTGTATATATAATTTCATCTTTTGTTCTATCTCAGCATCTCGTGACACGTGTTATAAGCGAATACAAGCTGCTATAGCAAAGTGTGGAGAAATAAAGGAGAAACATTAATGAGGGACTGAAGTTTTATGTTACTCTTCAGGTGAAAACTTTGCTCATTTATTGCTTATGGCTGTTGGATTAATGTTACGACTTCCTGGACTTACTGCTGAAAATAGAACCCATTTTTCTGTTTTTTTTATCCTGCTGAAAATAGAACTTAAACTACTAATGTATGGCAACCATTTTCATTGTCTTTCTACTGCTAGTGTGCTTAGACCTTTCAAAGTATACTTACCTGAGATTCACATAAACTTAGAGTTGTCTTAAAGTGGTATTTCCAGTTACTGGTTAGTTACATTTGATATGTTATGCCCTTTGTAACAGTTTGCTAAAACAGGAAGCAATCACCAATGTGAAGCAGCAGTGTAGTGATTTTGTGATGACCAGAAACATACAGAGTAGAGAAATGATTGAGCATGTAACAAGAACAGTGGCAGGACTGAGTTTCCAGGATCAGAAGCACACAGGTTCTTATAACTATCCTGCAGTGGAGCAGCCTCATCAAACCCAGAGATCGGCTTCACAGCCTCCATCAGAACCCCAGAACGTACCTAATTCTCGGCCCCAAACACCTTATCATCAACCACCTGATCACCCAACAAAGATGCTTGGGTATTCCCACCTTCCACCTCCTTACATAACACAGCTGCCTCCTTACCAGGCCCCCCTTGCAGTTGGTGTTCCTTACACTGCTCCACAGGTCCAACAACGGCCACCAACAAGTCCGGAGTATGGCCAGCTTGCATATCCAGGGTGGCGAGGCCCATACTACAATGCCCATACCCCCCGTGGACAGTGACCCGGATCTTTTGCTCAACAGCCTTACACGGCACCATACCCACCTCGCCAAAGTGGCCACTATAAACAATAATGGTGCACTTTATTTCCATTTTCTCCTTTTTGTCTATATATTTTGGTCATTTGTGACATAATAATTGCATCATATTTTTTCTTTTTTCTTTTCTTTGAACTGGCTATATAAGGTGAATTGCTGGCATTTTATTGTTTTACAATATCTGTGCATCTTAATTTCATAGCTCTTGTTCAGGCTTTTGCATATGTACAGTTAGCTTGTAAGTCCTGAAATGTACTTCCATACAATAAATACATAATTCTTCCATGTTTGCAAGATTGTCTGATTCTCTATCAGTTTTGCGAAAAATTATGCAAGCTTTTAATCAGGCTCTCCATCTCGAGTAATTTATACTGGGTTGGAACTCACTAGGATTTTACTACCAGGAAAACTCATAGATTTGGTTTCTGCGCTTATTTTCAATTCCTTATTTTGTTTTGGAACTATTTGCCGAAACAATGTGGTGGTATCGAGATCCAACAAGCTTATCTTTTATTCGGAAGAGACATATTTTGACGGCACAGAACTGCGAGGTTACATTTCAAGTGTACGGAGGAAAAAAATAAGAGGGCATGGGTTTGACCTTGCTGGCTATGCCAACGAGGCTAGATCCCAACAATCCGAAAGTCTTAGAAGCTTCAGTATGAGATATAACTGCACTGCATCTGGGGAACTTGAGTAATTAGTACGTGGGATTGGTGCCAAAAAGAGTGTTGAAATCGTTGCAGACAATGTAGCAAGAAATACGCCTGAAATTCAGGGACTCGACAATTTTAGTCCTTGTGACAGGATTTTCGGCTGGACAGCTTCTAAAATGGATAGAATTGATAGATTGAGATGTGTCCTGTAGAGTGACTGGAATCTGCAAGGCAGAATGTGTTTGGAGTAATCGGGGGAAGTTTTTGTCAATGTGAATTTTCTCTGCAAGTACCTTCTCGATAATTTCTGGCATTTAGGTTTCAAAAATGATATCCGCAGACTATCAGCACCCATTTGTGATATTAGTCCTCAAGATAATCCTGAATGTAACCTCCAAAATGCACAGAAACTAACTGTCCTTTGTCACTATCTCTGTCACCTTATACTAGCTAGAGCATATTGGGCAATTCAGGTCTTTAAAGGTGATTATGATTTAGTAATTTGTTAAGATTCGTTCACATTTTTTCCCAAAAAAAAAAAAAAAAGGTAAAATTGGGCAAACAAAACTTTAAAATATCCCGGTGTTGAATAAATTTAAAGAAAAAAGATCCGAGTGGCGACCATAGTTTTAAAAATCAAATCGAATTCGGATCGGATCGAAAAAAAAAAAAAAAAACAGTAAGTAAATCGGCCATTGCTATATTGGTATGATTGTTGATTTGAGAGTAAGCAAGATGCGATAATCATATCAAAAAAGTTCAGGATACACAAAAATAAATACAAATTATACAGGTATTATTATGATTGTTAATTGTAATTTATTATTATTATTAATATATAAAATATGTTATTATAGTTACTAATTATGATAAATTTATATGCAATCTTGCATTCATTTTTTTTTGGTATCTATCTAGGCGTGTCCAGTAGTTCTAACTAGTTAACAACAGCTGGTTTTTCCACTATACAAGTCACGAAAGGGAGAACATAACAAGTTTCGTGGGCCTTTTGGCTGCTCATTGTCGATGGATTGTTAGATAAGGATGCAAATGATGGGCATTGAGCAAATAAGCATATCATCATCAATTTGGCCTAAACTCTGTCCATTTTGTGTATTTCTGTATTATTTATTACGCGTGCATTGCTCTCTGAAGTGATCGAGAGAGCATGTTAATTCCTTGGAAGCCGAATGCTGGGAAAATTGGTTCCCCTGAATTCAAACTTTGCTTCCTTATAAGGCGGATTGATGAGTAACAAAAGCAGCATAGTCTTCGCCTTCAGAATTTTTAGCTTTTCAGAATTGAATGATGGCATTCACGCATCATGGTAGTTTTTCATCCTAAACCTAATTAAGAAGTCGCAAATTCAATGTCCAAAAAACATCATTTGATCAATTAACTGTATTATTTCAAAAATAGATTAATATAACTTGATGTAATATGCTAGTCAATATGGTACTAGTTATTTCCTATGATGATGCTCTAAAGTTGGTCCAAGATGCCTACCCCTGGTGAAAACTAGCCCTTTGCTTTTTTTTTTCTTATTAATTGGCTCCAAGAGTCCTTCAGTTCCAGAGATGATTTTAATGCCATTAAGCTAAATCTCATTGATGGGTGGGTTGTTGATGTGAACAGGGGAATTACTTCGGCAATGTCCTCTGCTAACTTTCCTAATGCGAGCATGAAATGTAAGCAAACGCGCAGACGGGTGTGTCGATAATCGAGACTCACCGCCTCTGCAAAACGGACCAGAAGGATATTCCTGTATCTTGGTGCTGTAAATTTTCACTGGGTACAAATGTCACATAAAAAAAATGAAAAAATAAAAAAAATAAAAAAAAACACCTCAAAACCAATGTAATAACCAACTTTCACAAGATGGGTATTGGCGATTGCCCACCAAATCAAAGGGACCAAATCCTTCCTTCTCCCCACAAGGAATTTATATTTCTTTTCCAGAATGTCACAACTCTAACGTAGAAAGGAAACAATTGCAAGCATTTTTCTTCAATTTCTACTGTTACAAAGTTATATATATGAATCAGATGATGAAATTAAATTAACTTAAAAGCCACCTTAAAAAAATATAGCAAAACTAAGATCCTAGCTATGAAGCGGATAGAAAGTTAAAATATTGAACGCACTGGTTCTTCTTTTATAGTCTCCAACGTGGGCTTCCTTGATCTGCACATAGATAATCTATAATTGAATTCTGGCATCGGAAACCCTTCAACTCCCTCTAAGCTCAATATTGGCCCGCCATCTACACTTGCCCTTGAACTTTCTGCCACGTTTTCCCCTCCGGATTCCGGCGAGACCCCAACTTTGCTCCCTACAGATATCCGCTTGGCTGCCTTGTTAGCAGCCATGAAGAACACGGCCATGTCGGCTGCGGTAACAAAAGAAGTCGCCCTCTTCATCGCAAACATAATGTAAACATTTCCAAGTTCCAGCTCCTCGTCCGCTCCAAGCGGAGAGAACCTCCGGCCAATGTGAAGTGACTGTGAGTTTGCCAAAAAGAAGTTTGGGCACTCTAACATGAGCTCCGCCGCCTTGACGGGCTCCCGGAACTGCCGGATTTCGCCCCCGGGGAAGATCACCCTCGATGCCCTTGAGTTCCTGACCATTGGCGTGGCTAGAGTGCAAGAAATATAATTGCCCATAACGTGAAGTAAAAACTCTTCTTTTTCTCGCTTTTGGAGTGGTGTTGGGGACAGGTCGTATGTTTATTGAGATGGAACGTGAAGTAGAAGCTTTCTTCTGGTTTACAGAGGGATTGGCTCTGTGTTTGCTCAGCAAGAATGTCAATGAATATATAGGGACTCCGAAAGAGCCGTCGGCCGTGGGCTGGTCATCTAAACAAAAAAGGTACACGGCGACGCGGGTGTCATAGGCGACAATTGGACGTCAGTTGTAACAAAAAAAAAAAAAAAGGAGATGTGGATATTATTAGAGACAAAAATTAAAATTAGTTGTAAATTTTATTAATTTTTTTTTGTAGTATGATCGCTAATTAATAAATAAAATTCTTGTGTTCAATATTTATATTTACTATAGGAAGTTACACGAACATGGAGAGCAAGGGACAAATGACCCACTGAAAATCAAATCTTGGTATAATTTTATGGCGATTTTGTTTTTTATTAGAGATGATGATCACGTTAAACAGCCTTCCAATAAAAATGGTTGCGAAGGCACTTGAAGTTTTCTCGTTTGCACTTAAAATCTTTTTTGAAAATAAATTGTTTGTGTGACAACTTGAGGTGGCTTGCAGGACAAAAGACGCGTTAGGTCAGTGACATGTACAGTGTAGAAAAGAAGTCGCATTTGTGTCCTGGCTGTTTAATTGCGCGTGGGACCATTCTATACGTAGAAACCCAAAAAACACCATACCTGCAAGCTGTACTTGCACCCAAAAAATTAAAAAATAAAAACCCATTTTATATATGGAAAGTTGCAGGCTACTATTGATGCGGTGGGTTCACGGAAGTTTCAGGATTTAATGGGGTAGATTTTAATTTCAAGCAAGAAAACAACATCACCTTTCATGTCTTCTTCTTTGATGATTTCCTCGTGAACTTAGTTGTCCCTTTCGGCTGTTTTCTTCCCTTTGTGTACACACACACACACACACACACACTCATGCTTGTTGGTTTAATTAATAAAATTTCTTCCTGTGATTTCGAAAGATTCAGAGAGCTTAAACTTGAAAAATGAGGTCTTAAACTCAATTCATCGCTTAATTAGCAATATTAAGAATATATTAATATTAGAAATCTCATCCCTTAAAAATACTCTTCTAATTTTGTTTATATATATATATATATATATATATATATATATCAAGTTTAAGAGAACGATGATCTCTTAGGAAATAATAAGGATATGTCATGCTTACTACACCCACCAAGACACAAAGTAGGAAGATGGGGCACTTGTACACGTGGCAAGAACCCAATGACCCATGCGACAAATTTGATTTCTGTTAGAAAATGTAGTCAAACTGAGGAATTTAGTAAGATATATTGAAGGGTTGTTGTTATACTAGCTTGCGCAATTAGTGGGAAGAGTTGATTTTACCCATAAAGTAATACTTCATCATCATGTTTGCTCGGATGCCATCCACACTTTTGAGAGCTGGAAAAAGTTGAAAGCTTTACCCCCCAATATCTCGAAGAATAATGTTAAATATCACGAAAAAAAAAAACTATTTATTATGAAAATAATATTTTTGTTGAAGTAGATAATTTTTCATCAATAATATAATCTAATAAGAAATTTTAAAAAAAATTATTCGCCTCAATAATAATAGTATTTCGTATCATCTCTCTCTATTGTTTTTTTTTTTTTTAAATGATATTTAGCATTACCCATATCTCCCCCGAATACCTACAATACTTGAGAATTTGAGATTTTGTCCTCTCCCAAGGTATCCTTAAACTTGCTTTCCTTTCTCTTTAATAACTAACAAACTAACAGTTAATTATTTTTTACATAAATAAATAAATAAATAATAAAGCAATACCTTATTCTATCCCACCAATGTCGCTTTACGAATTGGATCTTAACCTACATTGCGCAGTCCCGGCGATAGGGCGGTGGAAGACGACGACCATCGAACACCTATGCACAGGTGAAAATAGGGAGAAATATAACATATTTTATTTTCTTTAATTCACAAACTAAAATTAGAAATACTTGTTCCATGAGGGCAGACGGATGCTTGAACCTCCAACGCTTCGCCCCCCACATACGGTCAAGGTATGTGCATGGTTTTCATTGTAGGTCTTCGCTAGTACACGAGACATGAAAAATTTCGTTGATTCGTCTCATGTAAATGATCTTTTTTTTTTTATATATATTTTATTTTGTAATTTGATTACACTTAATTACTGTCTTTTTATCACTTAAAAAATAACTAGAAGATTCTACGTATTTAATACAATTAATTATGATCTTTTTTATTAATATTTTTTTTAATTTTATGTTTAAGTTTTAATAATTTTATGCTATTTTCATACTTGTTAGGTCTCCCTCGTTAATTATTAAAAAAAAAAAAAAAGAGTTTGGCGAGCCTTTTATAGCAAGTTCAAAATAATGTTTTGTTGCTAATCATTATACTTGATTATAAAATCGGCTCACCTCATTGAATCGGTTAAACATGGGCCGCAAGCTTTTGATCTATGCTCCGATGTCCAAATTTTTAACGTGAGAATGTCGATATGTGAAATGGGTATGGGTCGGGCAACTCATAACCTGGCCCAGTATAGACTGTTCTGCTATGACCCATATTAAACTGCAACAGATTGTACCCAGCATGACTCGTATTTAAAATTATATATATATATAGTGTTCAGTTAGAATTTGAATTTTATATCTAAAATTAAAAGTTCAACTAATTTTGTTACTGGACCACATAGTTAATAATTTGTATTGACCTAAGAAGCATCTGACAGGGAAGCCTAATGATTTCAGTTCAAAAGATAAAATAATAAAAACAAAAAACAAAATTTTAAACCTAAATTCGATTAGACTAAATGCATTTTTTTATCAATTTATTTTATTATAAATTAAGTTTACTATGATAACTAATTATTATATAGCTCCTTCATAAGCGTAAATTAACAAATAAATTTAAATAATTTTCTTTGGTTTCTCTCACCATCTTCTTAGATTTAGTCATCTTTTTTAATTATAGCATTTGTGAGTCACATTAGTTATGTCTAAGTTAATTTAAATTAATGCAAATGGAATTTCTTTAACTTATTTCAATACTAAATTTATTTTGCTATGATTTTGTGATATAAAATTATGCAGTATGTTACACCATAAAATTATGGTTTGGGCAGAGCAGTAAACATGCCCAGATTAAAAAAAAAATTAATGGGTTCAAGTCACATGAAACTTTACTTATTTAAAGAACTTTCATTATAAAGTCTTAATACTCTTACTATTACTATTACAGGGAAAAAAAAAAAATATATATATATATATATATATATATATATAAAGCCACGGAAACCCGGCTATAGGAAGAAGAAAGAATCAGGAAGTCATAAAAGGCATAGTTAACCATGACACAATCCTGATGGTCAGCCATGCACCATGCTCGTGCTTTCCGTTTCATTTTTCACCTTTTGCTTTCTATCAATCCTTAAGCAGACATTTCAGTGCATGCGAGACTTCTCGAGCAGATCTGAAAAAGGGTCAGATGATTTCATCTTTGTTGGCAAGAGCATAATTATATATACGTAACCTTCAATTTTTCCTTGTATTGATTGCACTACACCTGTGTTCAAAGAGGAGTCCGCCAGTTCCAATTAAATGGAGAAGGAAGTGCTACTTCTCGCAGTGGTTTTGCTGTACTTCTCGGCTTGCCTGGTGTCTTGTAGTAATGTCTCGTCAATTTTCATATTTGGGGACTCCATACTTGATGCTGGGAACAACCACTTCAACAAGAATTGCACTGCTCAGGCTGATTTCCCGCCCCATGGCTCGAGTTTCTTCAGGTTCACAAATGGCAGAACAGTTGCTGACTTTCATTTGTAAGTTGTATTTATCGTAGTTGTAGTAATTATGATCAACCCCGCTTAAATTGGTTGGCTACAAGAGTAACGTACAATGAGATCATTTAATCCAACTATCATAGATGTGCTACACTTCAATTAAACTGTTAATTGTCGATGGTTTAGCAAAACAAAAAACTTTTCAGGTACCCAATTTTATTGTCCAGTTGATATTTATTTTTGTCTAACCTTTTCTACTGTATTGAACCCTTTTTTTTTTTTAATTTCAGTGTTATTAATTTATGAAAAAAAGAAAAAGCCACGTTGCCTAAAAGCTTATTTCTTCGTAAGTTGGATCAAATTCTCTCATGCTAGAAAGAGCTTATCAACCAAGTTCATGGCAAACTTTTTCCAACAATTTTGACATAGGGCTCAGGGAGTCATCTAACTACAGAAATTCCAAACAATAGTGAATCAAAACAAGATCAACAAAAACTCGATCCAAAATTCCATCTTCCTTTTCGAGTCCGGTTCTAATGGCATCTTCAACTATTCCTCCTGGACACTTCATCATCACCTGATTCTGGTACATGTGCGCAAGCCATGTTGGCAGAAGTTACAAGCCTGATGGCCCAACTCAATTTTAAAAGTTGATATTTGAGTTTCCAATTGTTTATTGAGAGATTGTCTTTATGATTAATCAAACTAAGCCTATCTTGATTAGGATTAAAAGATACTTTGGCTTTCTAATTTTTGGATACTATGACAATAAGTTAAACGTTAATTACTGGTGCAAGCATGCTTGAACATTGATCTTGGATTTGGTCCCTACATAGAACGACAACCAAATAGAGGACTCAGTCTTTTTTTTTTTTTTTTGCCTTTAACATTAAGAAAAGGTGCATTACGGGTTGGACTCAGTTTTTTTTTTCTTTTTTTTCTTGGACATAAAAAAACATATTTTTAAATATAAAAAAAAAAAGATACATCATACAAATAATTAGTTAATTCATCTATAATAATTTTTTAAAAAAAATTATTACTTAAATATTATTAAAATTAAATATTTTTTTTTAATATTCAATTTCAATTTTAATAAATCTGAAACTTCTTATAACGTGTCTCAATCATTTGATCTTAATGTATTTGTTTAGCAGAGGACTCAGTTTGTTGATCAAAACCAATGATAGAATGCAATCATCCATTTGGGGTTTGTGTAGGTAGCAGATGTACGTTTTGGACTTTATGGGTAGAATTGTTGGCACTATTTTACAGGCATATTGGACGCAACTGATGCGTGCGGTGGACACGGGACACTCGGAGGACTGCTTGCAATGTGGCAGGCCGGGTTACAAGGTGTGTCCGGGTGCTGACCAGTTCTTGTTCCGGGATTACTTTCACCCATCAGAGCACGCCCACAAGCTCACCTCCTGGGCCTTGTGGGCTGGGCAGAACTCAACAATTAGGCCGCTCAATCTCCAGACTCTTGCCAGCATGCCTTGATCCATGTTTGAGTGACAAATAAAAAAAAAAATGAAAAAATGTTGTATTAGTTTAAACATACTCTCATTATAAAAATTAAAAAAGAAAACTATTTTATGAAATACTAAATACATTGTTTTTAAATCATAAAAGTTATTTCTTTCTGATAAATGAAAATCATAAAAGCTATTTAATGTCTATTATTTAGGAGATACCAAGTCTTTCTAATAAATAGGATATAATGTTGATGATGAGGAATTTTTTTAGACAAAATTTGCCTCTTATATACATATACATATATATATATATAAATATATATAAAATTGTTTTCGAATCTGTAAATTGTAACTTTAAAGTTATAATAAAATAATTTTTTATTATTTTAAACTTTACCCTTTACATTTATGAATATATTATAAAATAAAATTTGACAAAAAATGAAAAATAAAAATAAAAATAGCCGGAAATTATATATATATATATATAAATCCTAATGATCGCTCACCCGATTAGCAGCTAAGTCGACACACAAACGTAAAGATCATTTGGATTGGATAACAGAGAGAGATGGCGGCAGGGACGCTCCATCACAGCCGTTGGTTCCTTCCACTCACAGCCAAATCACGGCCGTCCCCTCGACCGAGAGTTTCCTGCTTCAGTCCTCATTGTTCGAACAGGGTCAGCTCAACTTGAGTTAGCGTCACTCTTTCATTTTTGCTCTCTCTCTCTCTCTCTCTCTCTCTCTCTCTCTCTCTTTTTAATTATTTTTTGTATAAAAAAATAAAATTATCCTCGAATTCGGGTTTTATTGGTGTGGTGGGGGAGGAATCCAGTGGAGGAGGGACTACACAAGCGTGATGATAGTGCCGACCGGAGTGGGAGCCGCCATTGGTGGATACGCCGGCGATGCTTTGCCGGTCGCTCGCGCGTTGTCTTCCGTCGTCGATTGCCTCATTACTCATCCAAACGTAGCGCTCTCTTCTGTACTGTACTTTCGAAATGACTAAATTATCCACTTCTATCCTTTATTTATTTGGTATTTCGGTGATGGCTTTTTGGTCATTTTGGCTGCTGCTGGCAGCAGCTGAAATGCTCGGAGGATTGGTACACCAGCTGTTGTTGACTCCTAGTTAAATTTGGTCAATCCGCTGTTGCAGTCTTTTTTGGTCAATGCTTTAGAATAAATGGTGTCAATCACAAAATTCGAACTTGCAATAGCTTTTTGGTAGGAATTCATTTGTTTTTTTAAATTAGTTAGACTCCGATTGAGACTGGAACTCGATAACTTCAACTCTCGAGAGGACTGCATTATCGATTCAGCTAAGACTCATTGGTTTTTTTATTTTTTTTCCCTATTTGGGTTGTTAATTTTGTTGTAACTTTTGTTTTCCCTTGCAAATGTGCTAATATTTTGTAAGTAAACAGGTGCTGAATGCTGCAATGTTGTACTGGCCTATGCCTAATGTATTATATGTTGAAGGTTATGCTCTTGACCACTTTGCAGAAGATCTGTGGGCCCTTTTACCCGTTCACCAGAATAAGGTGTGTGTGTTTCTTGAATCATCTAATTGATTTGCCTTTTTTTTTTGTTACATTGAATTTGATCATGTACTTGTATGGATCATACAAGTTACTCTTTTCACATTAATGGAACTGTTCCTGCTTGTTCTTGGGGCTGTGAAGTAGGTGGGATTGGTTCTTGACAGTGGAATCGAGGAAGAGCTTCGAATCCGCCATTTGCAGGTGGCTGATGCTACCAGGGCTTCCCTGGGATTGCCTATTTTGGAGTACATTGTCACTGATACCCCGTTGCAGGTCAGGTACTATATTTTAGTTTTGTGTGTGAGTGACAAAAAGGGTTGTAGAGTTGAATTTAGGAAATTGGCATTGACCACTTCTTCTTAGTACTATACTATTCTAATCAAAAGGATCAATATTTGTGGCTGCGCAGAACAAATGGTGATGGTCTTTTTCATTTATGATTGAGTTTGTTATCTGTTATTGTTTAGATTTGAACTCTTGGGAAGTCAGTAGTCCAATTGAGACTTGCCGACAAATAGGCACATTGCTATTGGATATCTGTGTGCCATTTAAGCCTGCATCACATCTCTAAAGTGCAATTTTCTGGGACTAGTCAGCATCTACCCTCTTACTTGAGATAAATTGATTTCTGGACTTGCCATTTTGTTTATGTGGTGAATCACTTGAAAAATGGGGAGTTTTTGTTTAATGCCAACTGCAGAGCTTAAATCTTATTCTTTGACAGGTAGAAAAGTGGGTTGATCCTAAAAGTGGGCAATCAACTGGGAGGATTAAGCATCCTGGTTCACTACTGAGAGCTGTGCAGACTCTGGTCAACCGATCTCAGGTGAATGCCATTGCAGTTGTTGGACGGTTTCCAGATGATGATGTTGAAGATGTTGATGAATATCGCCTAGGAAAGGTGTGGAAACAATTATTTATCTTTAGATCTTTGGTTACCATACTACTACACTGTTACTTGATTTCAAATATAAGAAATGTATTCAGCAATGCCGATAGATTCCATGACTATTTATTTTCCTGGAAATCCTCTTCAGTAAGACCCACTTTGTACTGAACATAAGCTGAAAGTTTAATTATTTTCAAACTTGCAGTACTATTGCATTCTCCAAGTATTTACTGATCACTCATGAAAATCACACGTTGTTTTCTTGATAACTGAAATGATGAACAATTTGTCATGTGGTATCCACCAATCATGGTTAAGCAACGTTTCTGCTGCATATGGCTTGCTTTTATCTTCGTGCAACATTAACTAAATTTTATATTAGGGACGTGTGCTTTTCATGGTTTCTATAATAGTTGCTTGTTTTGGAGAAAGTACATGAAAGTAATTTGATTAGGCAAAATTTGGAAGCCTGTTAGAGTCATTTCCAGATCAATTCTCCTGTACTTTTCCCAATACCATATGAGAGTGCTATCACACGTTAAACTGAGTTACTGTCCCTCGAGTCAGGTATGCCTACAGTCATGCATGTGTACATTATTGGGGAATGAACTTTTGCCCACCCGGGGGGGGGGTGGGGGGTGTGGGCACTTTCTTTGTTTGGCAGTTGGGGAGATCAAAAGTACCTTAGGAGGCCCAACAGTGACACACTTTGTCTTTTGCATTTCATTATCTCCAAACAGTGGCTTTTTGATATTGATGACTGCTACAAAACCATGTCTGATTTTTCAGAAGAGATTGATGTTTTGACTGTTTAAATGTGCTTCCAACAGTTTAATGTTTTAAATATTTTTAACAGTTGGCAATTTAGTGCAATGTGTTCCTCTGTTTTTTTTGAATGGTGGACTTAGTTTGTTGAAGTACCTTTATCTCCTACATGTTTTCCAACAGCAATGCCAAACCTCCCCTGGCTTCTGTAGAGAAAGATGTGTCATAGATATAATGCATTTTTTTGAATGGTGGACTTAGTTTGTTGAAGTACCTTTATCTCCAACATGTTTTCCGACAGCAATGCCAAACCTCCCCTGGCTTCTGTAGAGAAAGATATGTCATAGATATAATGCTGTTATGCATTTTTTAAGTATCACTCATGCTACTAATTGCACTTTATTATTTGTCAGGTTGAAATAAGAAGTTTATGTTATGAGCAGCATTTTTTATTCATAGGTTTAGACTAAGTTTTGTTCTTTTTGTTTCATCAAATCTTTTTCTCATTCCTCCTTATTCTCTTCCTTTGCAGGGAATAGATGTATTGGCAGGAGTGGAAGCAGTTATAAGTCATCTAGTGGTGAAGGAATTCATGATTCCTTGTGCACATGCTCCTGCCATGTTGCCCTTTCCTTTAACTCAATCTCTTTGCCCAAAATCAGCTGCTGAGGAGGTTTGTTGACTTAAAAAAGTGAATATCTGTGGATGCCTGTATGTAAAAATGAATCCATCCTTTGCATGTCCACAGCATGTGCACAGATAAAAATATTCAGGTTCCATATGAGGTCAAAATAATTGTAAACCTTAGAAGTAGCCTTTTTTGTGCCAGAGTGCACAACTTGGTTATATTACATTCTTTGTGGCACAATGACATAAAATGATTGAATCTTGGTGCTCAGTACTGTCTATGACTTGGGCAGGCATTGTAACTATTGAGAAATTAATTAGGAGGGTGATTAGGCTTTTGCCTAGCCTGCTTAATGAGAGTGCAATGATAGCTTTTTGTCAATATGAGGCTGCCTTGTTAGAACAACTGGGAATTTTAATCCTTTTCATGGAAGAATTAAGTTCTCATTCCACAACGGAAACAAGAAAAAATTTAAATAAATGCTACACTGATGCTACTACAATGCTTATTCACAGCAAGAAATGTTGTGCCCCTATCTAAATGAATGTGTACATTGCAGCTAAGCTTTGCAGGTTGATGTATTGTTAGCTCTCTCTCTCTCTCTCTCTCTCTCTCTCTCTCTCTCTGTTGATTCATGACATTTTACAGAAGTCTTTCTTTTTCCTTTGTTTTTTTGTTGGACAGATAGGATACACATTCTTGCCCTGTGTGCTTGCTGGGCTAAGTAAAGCACCACAATATGTCCCGAATCATTCCCAGTCCACGGGAAAGGGTTGCATTTCAGCAAGTAATGTTGATAGTGTTATTCTTCCAAAAGATGCTTGTGGAGGTGATGGTGTTCTTGCTTTGGCAAGAAGCAAGGCAAACAAGGTAGACAGTTACAAACCCTACCTTTTCTTATCCATTATAACAGAATGATTAGAATGATGACATTGTGGCCTCTTATCCGCATGTGCTTGCCATCTGTATAATTTTGTCAGTTAACAGTATGTATGCGGCTGATTATCATATCAACACTTGTTTTCTTTTTCAGCCACTAATAGTTACTGTGGAGGAAAATGAGACTGTTCTTGATGGCACACCAGATAAATTTGGTATTGAAACGGTATGCGCATCATTCAATAATCGTTTTTCTCCAACAGCTTTTATATTTCTTTTGTGGCTAGAAGGAATGGAATGATTTGGATGGTCTCTAAAATTGTTTTGAATGGTGAATCATTTTTGTCTGATATGGTTATCTTTGAGACCTATGTCAAGATCAACAAGGGGGTGGGCGCTGATTAGGCTGTTGGCTTCTGTGGGCTGCTGTATCAGCCTCCAAACTTCCCCAGAGTCATGAGATCAATTCCCAAAGGAAAGGATCATGTGCGCGCATGCATGAGAACAGAACCTATTATTTATGCCTATTAATCTATTTGGGAATGAATCCTAGAAAAGTAGGAACTGCCTACACTTTCCATGTTCCAATCTAAAGTATTGGTCCAGAACCCTCAAAGGTACAAGTTTCATTTTCCATCTGGAGTTTTATTACCATTGTTCTCTGGTTTGGCCACAAGCTTATGCTTATTACAAGGGAAAAACCATTTACCATGCTTCGCGTCAAATTTACTCCTATGTGAGAGAATGCAGAAACAAATTTGTGGCAGAAAAAGAGCTCAATTGTGCCTGACAAGACATCAAACACAGCCACATACTTTTTCTGGGAAATGACTTTGAGCATGACCCCGAGATTGCGCCTGTAAAGTTATTTACTCGAAATTTTTTATGCAGTTGAAAGCCTCAAACTACTGGGAAGCAATTGGCATTATCGCAGCACATAAGGCCGGAATAGATCCTGTGTCTCTTCGAAGAGACAGGGTTGGAAATATTAGACGTGCTTCTGTCATGCCAGTTGATGGATTAGCGACATCCTTGACTTGATTTTGATTAATCTGGAGTGCGTGCATGATTGACAGGGAAGGGTGCAAGGCATGTCTAAATTGTTTTCAGCATGCCATAATGTAGAGGGTTGATTGATTAGTGATTCTGAAAAGAAATATGGAGTTTAGTGGGGAATATTTTTGTGATTGAAAGCTGTTTTTTGGCCATTAGTGCCCTAAAGCTTTTGAGTTGCAAATTTTAATGTCTCCATTGTAAATTCTGATCATTATGCCCGAACCTGTTAAACAGTCGCTGAAGCTCCTTTGCCAAGAATTTCATTACGCAAGTGGAGAACACGAGACTCAAAATGTATTTGGATTATTAAATGCAAATAAAATATCAACAAATATATATATATATGAGGAGAAAAAGAGTCCTTTATGTAGCCAACCCAACAATGAAAACTAATTGAAAAGGGCACAAAATTTCCATTGCGTTGTAAATGATCCCAACATTAGAATGTGATAAGAGTGCAGCTACTGCGGTAATGATTTACCGTAACTCTTAAGAAATCCATTCCCATGGCGCCACGGTAACGGGCATCAAAGAAGTCTCCATCTATTGGTTTATGAATTCTGGAAAGAAAGAAGAGGAAAGAAAAGAAAAGGGGCTGACGTTAATTATACATAGCTTCGCCACAATCAAGTCAACGATGTTGAATTCAAACCAAACCAGGGTTGAAATTAGAATTAGTTGTAACTGTTCCCTCAAAGCCAAGGTAGAAGTTTAGAGTTTGGGGGTATCGCTTCATGTTTTTCTTCTTTTTTGGTTCGTCGGTGTTGAAAGGATCAAGTTATGGTTATTGTTCAGTTTGATTGTCAATAGCGTTTTAGCCCATTGATATTTGATGCAGTGTCATAACCGATCGAAGACCTTTTAGCAGCCTTCTTTATATAACCACTTAAAAAAAAAAAAACACACCTACCGTGAGCCAACCTTGAATAGAGAAATATGCGAAACAGCAGCCGGGTTGCGTCAGAAAAATAAATAATATATATATATATAATAAAAAAGAAACCTAGAAAAGAAGTAAAAAAATCATTTAACCCTAACGTATCTAATTGGACAGTCAAAATTCTTTAGAGACAAACTAAGTTAGGCATAAAATTCTTTTGAGACAAATTAAGTTAGGCGCCTAAAATGTCTATTGTGTCTGGAAATATGAAATTAAAGTTGATCATATTTCTACAAACTATCACATTTAAAAAAAAAAAAAAAACACAATGGAATTTTATTCCCTCAACTATTTGAAAGATCAAATTCAGCAAATTAATACAAAACCAAGATTGTCGAATTGTGCATGGTGCACTAATAAATAATAATAATAATAATAATAATAATTGTTACCACGATTGTTATTTATTGGTTACAATTTTCGTTGGTCTAGTGATGCCCAAATAACGATTGACTTTGGCTTCTCTATGCTACACATTTACGTCACTTTTTTTATAAGTTACAAATGATAATTGTCACTTTTTTCGTTGGTCTCAGTGGTGCCCAAATGATGTTGACCTTGATGAGTCGTAAGGCCTGTCGACCAAATAACATGAAAATGAAAAACGAAAAATTAAAAAAATATATAAGAAAATTAAATCGATTAGTTAAATCTTGATCAGATAAATAAAAGAGTATTTAATTACCTAAAATTGATTTTGAAGCGATAATTTGGAGAGATAAATCAAATCAATTGATCGGCTAATAGCACGACAGTGCAAAAAATTAAAAAATTATAGAAAATAAATAATCTGAATCACCTAGCAGTTAATTGATATTTTACAAGTTAATTTTTAATTTAATCAAGATTATAACTTACTATTTATTTGACAAGATGTCTTCAATACTAATAGAATCCAAATATTTATATATTAAATATTTATAAATAAGACAAAGTGTTTTGAATATTTTGAAATATATATATGAGATAAGAAGAAGACGTAATGTTTTAAAGAAATAAATATTAAAATTTTGTAAAATTTTATATTGTAAAAGTAAATTTCAGTTTATATTGCATTAACAAATAAATTTAAAACCAAATCAACAAACAAAATTTTCGTAAGTTTAATACTAAATTAATAAATAAAGTTATAATAATAAATTAAAAACTCTCAAAGTAAAATCAGATTCTATATAAAAAAAAAACTCTCTTTTTTTTTTTTTTGAACAATCGATTTTATGAAATATAAAATGAGTATTTGCTACACTAAAAAATCCGCTCAATCTTGGCCCGCCCGCATTTTTCTCTACCTTCTGACTTCTGACTTTTCTGATTAACATAAACGTAAAAAATAAAAAAAATAAAAAAATAAAAAAATAAAAAAGCACCGAAAGCCGGTTCCGAAATTGACAGCTATTCCATTGTTAAATCTCACCAAATCCTAACAGTAAATGCAAAAATCCCCATCCCCCACAACCTCATTTAAAAAAAAAAAAAAAAAACACAACAACGAAGAGTTCTGTCTCTGTCTGTGTTTTATGTTTTCTGTTTCAGTTTGCGGTCGGAATCCAATGCCCATATCGCAAACATGTCGTCTGGTTCTGATTGTGGTTATTACGTTCTTGATGCCGGGCTGTAAAGCGGCGTCGTTTCATCCAGGATCCCGGCGCTTGCTTCTCCGATCAATAACCGATGAGAGCCAGCTGCCGCAGCAGCAGGCGGATTACGCCGTTGATTTGAACGCCACGAGTTTCGATGCAGCGCTTAGAGACACTCCGGCTTCTCATGCTATCGTCGAATTCTTCGCCAGCTGGTCAGCTTCTCTTCTCTTCTTCTTCATCTGCGCCTTGATTTCGTCGTTTAATCCTCTTTTCTATTTGCCAAGAGTTTGTTCTCTTTTTGGTTGCTTGCTTTGTACTTGAATTATCTTGGGGTTTTTCTGAAGTAGCAGTTTAGTGGTGAAACATTGTTGCTTTGGCTCAATATTGGGGTGATTGGAAAGGATGGTTAAAAGGGTCTGTTTGATGGTATTAACTAAGTTGATGTGTTGCGTTTTGCTGAGGATTTGAGATAACTAGTTTAATCGTTGGCGACATGACAACAAGAGAGTTTTTGAGGTTGGTAAATTTTAGCGTGCAGTTTGGCTGAATCTTTGTGTTTGATCTGTGGTTAGAGAATATGTACGGATTTGTGTTTTGTGGCCCTGATGCTGATGAAATATCTTATCAGGTTTTACTCTTTAATGGGGGTGCTTAGCAGTCTTTTGATTAGTTTCATAGCACCGGTGTGTTTCAGTTTTGGCAGAGCAATTGGTCTCCATTGCAAGAAACTGGGATCCAGTAATTTGTATATTAATTGATCAAATGATATCCAATGTTTTACAGCCACTAGGGAAAAAGGTGACTAGCTGTAAAAGTATAGTGGCGTACTGGATCTGGCACTTGGTTTAGGATAAGGTTGGTAGCCAAAAGTTTGGATTGGATCCCGTATCATGAGATCTGTTTTTTAGATGTGCAGGCAGTTGGTAAAAGGGGATTTGTTGATGTTGTACAACTGCAGTGTCATGGATAAACTTCATAATTTCCATTTCTATGATGGTCAATAATGTTATAGATGCTATGACATTGTCATAACTGGCTATTTATATCTTAGGGCTTGAAAAATTAGAGTGATTGTTTGGCGTGTTTGCAAGTTTCATTGACAAATCAGATATCATCCCTTTCTTCCCCGTTCAAGTGCTTCCTCCATAAAAATACTTGCTCTGCAGACAGCTAGGTCATGCACTGTATGCCAAGATGCATAAAGCTGGAACATTTCTTTTGAAGCTGAGAAAAATGTATCCCGTGGTAGTATGATACAGGAAGCTGACAATTATTTTGCTTCTTTCATTTTACTCACAAAAGAAAGTGAAGACTTTTCTTTTTGTAAATACTTATAGGTGATGCTTTTATTCTGTTAATTGGCATACTAATGTCATTTTGAGAGCAATTATTCTGGATTCCAGGATTTAAATAATGTGGCATGTGGGCATCTGTCCCATTTTCTCAAAATTGGAAATTGCGTTTATTATTTCAGTGATTGTAAAATTAGTTATGACTCAACTGACAATATATTTTTGTGTTAACCATGCTCAAAAGGTATACAAGCCCAGAAAAAAAAGGGAAGCTGTTATCTTTCTTTTGGCACAAAAGAAAAGTATCCCTTATATATGGCTATTTCATAAAATGGTTATCCTGCTGGTCTTCTGATATTGTGCATGTGTGGCAGATGACTTAATTTATTTTACTACAAACACGCCATGGGACATTGATTTGCTTTCTTTGTTGTACTGCTTTTCAGGTGCCCAGCTTGCAGAAATTATAAGGTAATGTACAGGGTTATATTTTCATTTTAAGTATCTGGTAGTCTAGTTTCTGATTGATTTTATTCTTTGAGTTTCAATATGCAGCCTCACTATGAAAAAGTTGCAAGGATCTTCAATGGTCCCGATGCTGTGCATCCTGGCTTTATTTTGATGGCAAGGGTGGATTGTGCATTGAAGGTTTACTAGCTAGCCTTATTGATTATTTTTGTACAGACCTTAATGTTCTTTGTTTATTTATTTATTTATTTTTGTTTTTGGAGCTTTCAATCAATTTTTCCATTTCCAGAAAATTACTCATCTCTATAGAATTTGGAATTGGTCTGGTTAGCTTATCTAGACATCTATGCTCGAAGGCAATTCTTTAGATTTGTTGCTGTAGACATCTGATACTGTGGTTGTAAAAGTCTGGATTGATGATTGCCCTTTTAAAACTTTTTTGGCAGCACAGACAAATACCAAGCTCTGTGATAGATTTTCTGTGGGCCATTATCCTATGCTACTTTGGGGCCCACCTTCTAAATTTGTATCTGGTCGTTGGGATCCTAAAGAAAAGAAGAGTGAAATACAAGTAATTGATGATGGGCGGACAGCTGAACGCTTGCTTAATTGGATCAACAAGCGATTGAGCAGGTATGAGGTATTAACAATCATTTCTCGTTCTGTTGGAATTTTGGTATTCTGGTGCAACTTTTGCCTCAAAGTAGCCATGGGGCCTAAATTAATGGATATTTTCATTATGAGATAAATTCACAACTATGTGAGTCTTACTGCCTGTTGTCTCTGACATGGTACTGGTATGCTGTGGATGAAGATTTACCTTTTTCTTTTCTTTTTTTTTTTTCTTTTTTGAACCTGAGGCCTTCTGATCTCAAACCTCAACTTTATCCATTAGGCTAAAGCTATGGTCCTACCATGGAGAATTGTTCTCATATATATCAACAGTTTGAGCTTGCCTCATGAATTTCCTGCTGTTTTATTTTTTCCTCCCTGTTTGACAAGCATACCAATTTCTTCTAGTTTCCCTTTTCCTCTCTCTCTCTCTGTCCCTGCCCCAAGGTCCTTAGCTCATTGAGCTGCCAATGAATTAAGCTGGAGATCTGTTTGAAAATTTGTCCGAAAGAAATCTGAATCAAATCTATTAATTTAAAAATACCCATCAGGGTTTAGGGTGAGTGCATATTTTTTTGACTTTGGTAACCTATGTATAATGCATGTGCACTTCAAATATCAAATGAAGAAAATCTTGGCAAAAGAAGACCTGGATTTATAGGAAGGAAAGTTGGCCTCTTGAGACTGACCCAAATTTTGGTATTGGCATGCCTACTGTTTCCTTCACATTATAAACTAATTGATGTTTCAGCCTGTCTTGCTTAGTGAGCCCGAGAAGGTGTCTTTGAGCATAGATTCTGTTGGTAGTGTTCTGGAAGCTTGTAAACTTTAGGATCCTACACAAGATAGATCTTATTATTCACAGGTTTGCTGTTATGGCAGGAAAAATTGATAATGTTTAGTGAGTCTTAGATGACCATTGTCATTCTAGAGGCAGACTAATGCTTGATCAGTTTCTAAAAAAAGTTCTCTCTTTTTTGTTCTGCCTCAAGTTTTTCGAAAAAAATGGATTGAAGGACTGCCTCTGATAATTTGCATGGTTCATATTTAATGAAATTTTTATGCTGTTCTTTGCAATTTACTTTTCTTACTAGTTCATAAGAAGTTGGTCTGTTATCTTGCTTTCATTAGTAGAAGTATGAGAATTCAAGGATTCTGTGGCATGCATCTTTGTTCTCTCATACTTAGGAAAAAGAATTTCTTGGGTTTAGATTCACTACAGCTTGTCCTTCTATGTACAGCTTTGTGATAATTGGGCGAGGGAAATAAGTGACCTCTCGTTGAAAGCTGAGTTATTGACCGAATCAAACACTTATGAGATGGGAAATATGCTCTTTTAATATTTTCTTATAATTGCAGTTGATGAGAATTTTTTCTAAACCTTTTTTTAGCATTTAATATACCATTATTTTTTTTTTTTCTAATACCAGCTATACCTTTTCATGATTGTTTACAGCTCATTTGGTTTGGATGATGAGAAGTTTGAGAATGAGATTCTTCCAACAAACATATCAGACCCTGCACAGGTTTTCTGTGAGCATAACTCGAAATTTGCTTCATAATTTCAAACGTGAATTCTCACCTATAATCCTAGATATTAACTTCTATGGCTCACTTATTTATTGAAGATTGCACATGCTATATATGACATTGAGGATGCAACAGCCATTGCCTTTGATATCATATTTGAACACAAGGTCATAATTTTTTTTTTTCCTTCTGATTTCATTTTCTTCTTATCGATATTCTCTTCTTTCATCTATCAATCATAATGCTTGTTCCTGCAGATGATAAAATCAGAAACCAGGGCTTCACTTATCAAATTCCTTCAGCTTTTAGTGGTTCATCATCCTTCCAAAAGGTAAAGGAAAATCGTTTGTTCAGTGGAACTCTTCTGTGTCCACTATAGGGTGTTTGGTTCATTGTTTACCTTTTTTATTATTTTTGTGTATCAGATGTCGAGAGGGAAGTGCAGAACTGCTGGTAAATTTTGATGACTTGTGGTTAGATGATAAAAAGGAAGTAGTCGGTGATGTCAAAGGCATTCTGGGGAATTTCCAGATCTGTGGTAAAAAAGTTCCTCGAGGATATTGGGTAGGGTTTTTTTTATCTTTTTCTTTTTGGGGTATTTGGTAGGGGTGATGGGAAAGAAATGCAACTCTCTATGCTTTATCACCTCTGTTTTGGGTGTACTGAATGTTTTGGGTGTACCGTGCTTTGTTCAATACAGCATTGATGTTTTCATGTGTGTCTGGTGTACAAATATCCGGGTGTTTCATTTTAATTTTTACTGATTTTGTTGAGAAAACCACTATCATCTTATGAACAATCTATGTCCCTTTTTCTTTTTATCAAGCAGACAGAAAGTGTGATTAAAGATGTTCATTTCTACCTCTTTTAGGCAGCCAAGCTGATATTAGTTTCTGTTATGAGTTTAGGGCTTGCTTCTTGTTGTTTAAGAACTTCATTCTTTTCCCTCCTAAAAATTGCTTTGGTGCTCCTTTTCAGATGTTTTGTCGTGGAAGCAGGAATGATACTAGAGGCTTCAGGTGATAGTTTTGTTTCTTTAATGAAGAAGATTAGTGGTTCAGACTTTAGAGATCTTTAACATCTCTCATCATAATATTTCGGGATAAAGATTTTCTTTTGGAACTATCAGCATTATACACAAGAAATTATATGGCACATCCCTGGTTGCCTTTGACCATATGCTTGATGGTTCCTTTGTTTTTCTGTCTGCAGCTGTGGATTATGGGTTCTACTGCATTCACTCTCAGTCAGAATTGAGGATGGAGAAAGCCAGTTTGCCTTTACAGCTGTACGTGATTTTATCCACAACTTCTTCATTTGTGAGGAATGCCGCCAACATTTTTACCAAATGTGTTCAAGGTAAAAGCAATTCAGAATAACCTAGCACTCAGCTGCCCTAACTTCTTTCAACTAATTATGTCTTTTTCTAATTCAGTGTTAGTAATCCCTTCAACACATCTCGTGAATTTGCTCTTTGGTTGTGGAGTACACATAATAAAGTTAATGATAGATTAATGAAGGAAGAAGCATCTCTGGGAACTGGTGACCCCAAGTTTCCAAAGATGGTGTGGCCTCCAAAGCAGCTTTGCTCTTCATGTTATCACTCTAAGAGCCCCAGAGAGAATGGGATTAGTCAGATTGATTGGGAAAAAGATGAAGTATACAAGTTCTTGACTAATCGTTACGGAAAAGCCCTTTTATCTTTGTACGAGGAAAAAAGTCGTCTGGGGAATGAAGCAACTGATAGAGCTATTGAGGATTTGGTGGCCTCGACAAATGCCGTCGTGGTGCCTGTGGGTGCTGCATTGGCAATTGCCCTAGCTAGCTGTGCATTTGGAGCACTTGCATGCTACTGGCGTTCACAGCAGAAGAATCGGAAGTATTACCACCACCTTCACTCTTTAAAGGACATATGATATTTTGGAGGGCAATGAGCTTTTTCAAATGAAGTTAGCTTAAAAAACAAAAAAAGAAAGAAAGAACTACTGACCAAGTATAACCCAGAAAAAAAAAAAAAAAAAAAAAAGAGGAGAGGAAGAGAGGCTTTTAATTGTTTGGAGATGAATTTTCTCATTCATTTTGCTTACCAAATATTTCAGGCCGAGGAGGAAGCTGGAACTAAATAGTTAACGGGACAAAACCACGTTCAGCTATTTAAAGCGCCCGGTTCGGGTGAATTCAGCCAGAATAGGAATCCAGACACAACACTTCTAGCAGCTTGCATGAGACCTGTTGTGAGGTCCTCCTTTGTAACCTTTCATTTTGTATTGTACATACATACATATATGTATAATCTTCAGCTCTGAAGGCAATTTTTCTGCAAGTCTCTTCCTTTGGTTTGCATTTTTAAACTGTGCATCCACATCTTTGGATGGATCTAATTGAGAGAAATGATTGTTTATTGTTGGGGATGTGTCAATGGCAACGTTGGATATGAATACAATTTCGGGGTTCAAGCTATGCACCTTTGTTTTTATTATCAGCATTTATAATGTTTTCACAATTTGGATATCCATTTTGACAGAAAGTATTCTGCACAAGGCACTGCCTAGGTGTCCTTATAGGCAAAGCTTGGAAAAACTTGAACTTGAAGATAACAGAGTTTTTGGTGATTTTAGCTGCAATTTAATCGGGTTTGAGATGCTTAAATACTGAAAGTAATAAAATTCATTTTGTATGTATTTTGACTTTAAAAATTTTGACTAAACCATGGCACAACTCGAATGCATATTTCTGGTAACTTTGTCAGCAATTCAGTCATTTTTTTAATTTTGCAAGATGATAAATCAGACTTCTTCAAGATGAACGACATCCATAGTGCATATGTTTTAAACAGACATTATGTATCAGAATTGCAGATCATGCAATACATTTTAAACATGCAACACAATTCTGTAATACTGCAGCAAGATTTTTCCTTCAAAACGTTAGTTTTAAGTATTGTTTACAAAGTTCAACTTGTCTTGTTCCCCTACACTGCATGTCTGCCGGAATTATTGCATCTTAAGTGTTAATAAAACAACGGTAGTTGCAGTAGACGACTATATTTTCATTGTATTTCTCTCGTGTAAAGGATTGTATATACAGAGATATATTTTTTAGTACAGTAAAATGATAAGCAGCAAAGAAATTTACATCTAGCTGCCTACTCATGATTGGAACTGGTTGACCATTGTTTCTATGGAAGCATCTGCCTGCTTTTCTCACACCTGATAAAGAAGATGGACATTCTTCACAAACCAGGATCTGTCAAAGCAGTGCTTTTTCAATTTGTTGATGACAACTATGAAATCTTCTTGGACTTTGCAATGCAAGACTAATTTATAGGCTGGCAGGTGCTCCTTATCACTAGCCAATGCCAAAGTCCTATTGAGGTATTATAGATACAAATTAATGAACATTAATCACGTGGGGGGGAGCTTCAAGGGTTGATGGCTCATCTTCTTCACCAGCTGAGGTAAAAGATGAAGGCTCCTAATGGTGGACATCAAGACAAACAAAAAGGTACAAGTCCATGAGCATTACATGGTGCATATTGTGATTGCCTATCATAACGTAAAAGTGCATACATGGTCAGAACTTACATGTTGGTGGCGACGGCGCTGCAGAAGAGTAACTGCTCTCACCATGACATATATTGGAAGAATAACCCCAGCCATTCGTAGAAATATCAACTGTCAGAAATTATACCAAAGAGGTCATTTTTACACATTGCAGAATGAACTGCATCGATTTCTTGAATGAGTTAGCAGACGAAAAAGTCCTACCGCAAATAGTGGGAAAGACATATCATTGGTTCCAGAAAGGACGAGAGGAAGAGTATGCCTTAGAATCAAAAGAACCATCAACTGCCGAAAACACACAAGCAATGAGATGCTGGAGAACTGTGTAGCATGTAAACAATGAATGAAAAAGCATCTTAAAATTAAGTCAACCAAAGAAATTAATTGAAAGTGAATTATAGCCAAACATAGTTCATATAAATTTAGTTCTGTTTTATTCATTGCAAATTTTAAATAAGGTTTGGAATATTTGGCATCAAGGTCTAACCAATCCTATCTGTTAAAATTTTCTCCTATTACCTTAGATGCTCCGACCAAGAGATTATATCAGTGGCCTTCCCACCCTCCAACCATTTCTTTGAAAAAGGCAAAATATAAATTGCTAGAGTTGGCAGAGGAAGATATTTACCACCACAGCAATTGAGCGACAGCTGAAAGAGTTCCTCATTGTTGAAGCTGAATACTCTTCATAGTGAGGATTGAGGAAATTGCGGCCAGTTGAGACCATTGCTATGAATTGGGGACGACGTACATCCCTTCTTGATGTCTGCCAACTCCCCCTGATAAAGTATTATGGGAGGAACGATAAGGTTTTAATGAAAAGAAAAAACATTGGGCTCAAAAGAAGGTTACCTGAAGTTCATAGGAATACGGCCTAATTGAAACAAAGGTGGCGGTGCTGTATATCCAGGCTTGAATTCCTGAAATTCATCCAACACAACATCAGACAGCCATTTGTCAAAAGGTTCAAAGCATTGGAGCAAAAGGCAAAACCATGCCCCCTCCCCTTGTGTCACAACATGTGTGGTAAAAACCAAAGAAGAGAAACTAAGCAAACGCTCGTGTCTGAATGAACTGAAACCCACCTGGTTGCAGATCTCACATATAGTGTTGCCTTTTTCATTACACCACCTCTGTATGCATCTGCGATGTGCATACTGCAAAATGTGAAGAATAAGATTGACTATGAAGAAGGTATGTGCTATGCGCTAAATTAAGGATAGACATAGGATAAAAGGGCATATTCACACAGCTAGCAACTCAAAAAGTTTTGGCTTTAGAATGAAGAAAAACCCAATAAACTCTTTCAATAACTTGTCCTCAAAAAGAAGGCACTTCCACTGCTTCCTAAGCCCCAAAACAGATGGAAAACAAAATTTGCAGAAACCAATGCAGCAATGATTGAAGTGGCAATATGAACACCCCAATTCCAGACCTTCTAGACTGAGCAAGAAACCATGTACTCAATGGTCAAACATTTGAGGTCCAAACATCCAACTCTAATCAGGTAAATTCAGAAAACTGAACTGAGTAGAGATTCTACTTCTTACTGGTCATATTATTACTGGACCCCTCAGCTCTCAGCAATTGCAATGTTCTTGGACTCATGACATCTCTTTCTTACTTTTTGCCAGACAGATGCATCAACTGAGATGCAAGAAGCAAGCTTAGTGGCCTAAAAATATGGAATTCTGCTTTCCACCAACGTTAAGAATTCCCAGAGAGTACTAAGATCAAGTGCAAGTGGAACATAATAATAACAAGTTTTTAGACATATAAAGTTGAAATTGGCACTCAACTCCTCCTAACTAGTTGATATGATTGAACAAATATCTAGATACAACTATTTGTAACTTTAAATTAAATGATTATTTGAAGGAAGAGAACCTCATTTTCTTAATCTATTAAGAGGAGCTAGCCCTTGTCCTAGTTGGGAAGGTTGACTTATAGAAGATAAACATAGTCCTCATTTTTCACACAAAGAGGTAGATTATTCTCCTTTGAAAAGCCAGCAATCGCCTAGAAAGAGAGAACCAAGAGTCAAAGTTAACAATTTGACTACATCCCAGTTGACCACCTAACTTCAAATTCACAAATTAATAATCTAAAATTCAAATTGAGGTACCCTAATTTGACACCAAATTTCGCACTCGCACATGCCATAGGTAAATAACCAGGATGATCTAGTAATTCAACTAAAAAAAATCTGTACTAACAGAAAATTTTTTTAAGGATAGCTAACAAGAAAGAATTAACAATTCCACAAATTGAATTACAAGGACCTAACCTTCAAGCTGCCACAACAAGAGCAAGGTGTCTCCATATCGGAATCTTTGTCCTCGTCCTGGCATATCCTGCACTCAACCAATTTCCCTGGAGTAGATATGCCTCCAAAATCCACTTTCTGGGAAGATTTATCAAATTTTGTATCATCAACTGCTGATGCTGTGGCTTGCATGGTCTGATTTCTGCTCTCAATTGCAGCTTCCAAAGTGGATTCGGTAAGCAAGCGATCCACCAACAACACAAAATGATCCCCCATCGTCAATTTCTCAAGCAGCTTCAATGAATGCAATTCCAAGACCAAGTTGGTTTTATCTCTCCACCAAAGCCCCTGGAAACCAAGGCTTCATTGCAATTAGAAAACAAAACATGGCACATCTGAATGTAAGTACCAGAACAATGACAAGAAAGAGTGTAAGAAAGGAGGCTAATAAGGGAAAAAGAGAAACGAAAAAACAAAGAGTTGAAGTTAATTTACGGAATGAAAATGTGGAAAGGCAACGAATAGTTTGATAACAATCTAAGTTTCAACCGCAAAGGAAAAATCCAAAAAAGGGGAAGCAACATTGTGAAGACAAAAGGAAAAAGAAAAGCGAAAAAGTTTATTGAAATTGCCTGCCAAATCACGCGAAGAACTGAAATGGTAAAGACCCAATTGAGAAAAACACGAGAATAATCACTGAAATTCATTTAAAAAAAAAAAAGAAAGAAAAAAAGAGTACCCACGAAGGATAAAGAGAGAATGACAGAAACCCAGAAGCAAAAAGAAAGAGAGCTTTACCAAATACCAATGCTAAGACAAAAAGGGAATAAACATAAACATCAGAGCTAGAAAAGGGATCTTAAACCAAAAAAAAAAAATGATATCCAAAAAAAAAAAAGAAAAGGAGAGACTTACAAAGAGGGTATGACATAATCTTCAAGCTAAGAAATCTCTCTCTCTCTCTCTCTAAAATCTGTGTGCAAGTCTCTGTTTGGGATCAAGCAAGAGATTGAGTAAAGGAACTCAATTTACAATTACAAGCCAAAAATTGACATAATACATTCAATAAAGTTTCATTCTTTGTTGATATTTCTTTACAAGTTATGTAGCCTGAAAAAAGAAAAAGAAAAAGCTGAAACAATATGCCCCTCTTTCTCTCTGGATGTATACCGTTCAAAGCTTCGTTCTTGCTTGTGCTCCGTATGTGTACGTGTGTGTGTATATATATGCATAAATCGCAGACGTATACAATGAAATAAAAAATTAAAAATGCAGTCTTTTTTGTTTTGTTTGAACAGAGGGGGGGCTGAAGACAAAGAACAGTTTGATGGTAGCGGGGAAAGCTGCGCAAGCTACGGTTCTGCCTTTTGCCAACGGTTCTGCCGACTCCCCCCCCCGGGGGGAGACATCGGAATTCTCTTTTACTTTAATTGTTATTTTTTTAGATTAAAATGATAAAATAAGGGTTGTATTTATAATTTTTATAATATATATATATATATATATATATATACACACTTTCACGTTATGCAACAAACTAATCCCGAGAATATAATTTTAGTTCCACTAAACTTCTTAGTGTAAAATTGAACTCATGATTTTGTAACAACAGATGATTTACTTTTGTTTTTCTAAGTATAATGTGTTTTACCCTTTTTTTTTTGTATTTTAATTATTTGTGGTTTCAATTCATACACTTGTAATTTTTTATTTTAATTTTATCACGATTTAGTTAATTTTAAAGATCTTCTCTAATTTTACAAATTTTTATAAAATTTAAATATTATAAAATTTCTTTTATTCATCACATTTTTCCTTTTTTTTCTGAATTTTTTAGAAATTCATTTTTTAAAATTTTGTTAGAGTTCAAAAATTGAACCCCACAAAAAAAAAAAACCAAAAAATTACAAATTCTAAAAAGTTTCAAACAAAAAATAATGATGATGAGTAAAAAATTAAACTTCATAATATTTTAATTTTATAATTTTTTTTAGAATTGAAAGGAATTGTAAAATCGATGATATGTCAACGAAGAATATCGATTGTCAAAATTAGTCTTTCATTACATCTAGGGTTGGCTTTAATGGTGTTAAAATTGGGTGTCATTAGTCCAAAATTTCAATTATTTTGGCCGGCAAAAACCTTGTCGTTAGTAACGACGATTAGTCTAAGCTCAACAGAGTCAGTTAATAATAATTTACGGCATTCAAGTTTGAAATTTAGGCTCCAAATCGGACTTTGACTGCAGCCCCGCTGAATCGCACGATAAGCCATGCCATTGCGTCGCACGATAAAGCAACGTCTTCGTATTGCAACCTCTTTCAAATTTGGTTTGGTTGGCAACCGTCCCAAAAACATGCAGAGCATCGCCTTGTACTTGCAAGGGAAAAAAAAAAACCGCACAAAAAGAAAAAAGAAAGAAAAAAGAAAAATCGTATCTTTGACCCCTTTCATTGAATCACCGCATACACCACCCGAACGGGAACGGGAAGTTCTATAATAATTCGATTTATCTTTAAGCATTTAGTTTGAGTCCAAATTTCCTTGATAACATCTCCTGATTTGAGTGAATTAAGGCTAAAATGCATTATTATAATTTAAATTTGATATATTATAATTAAGTGTGGGAAAATTATCTTTGAAACCATCGTCATCACTATTAGAGTAGTAGATTATCCTAGACCTTTAGAAGATAGAGAATTAGGAGATCAAACAGAAAACAACCAAACTTGGAATTTTAGAAATGATAATTAACGTTCTTGCATTGCTTTTTTATTGTTTTTTTTATTTTTTTTCCTACTGGTGTTCCCCGAAAAAAAAAGAAAAAAAAAGAAATTCAACTTCGTCGAATCCGATATAAATTTTGTTCTAAGCTTCTTCAAAATCCATGCACGGCAGAGAATCTCAACCACCTTTTTCCGAGCGTGGAAATTTATATTTTTATATATGGGTAGGTAATGTTAAAATATCAAAGACAAGCCTTCACTTTGTTGGGGGAGTTTTGATAATATTTCACTTATCTAAGATTTTGCGTCACAATAATTCTTTGTAAATTGTAACGGAGTCTTAATCATGTCCTACGTGACTTGCTAGCCTATGTTTTATTAACATCGTTGAACTAATCATTAAAACAACTGCTTATTAGATTGTAAGAACGTCACACGACTGACTGGTGATGGGTGCAAGAAGACCAACTAATAGAGGTTGAGTGGGTGGGCTGATCATCCACTATCAGCTAAATCTAGGACTAATCTATGATTGACTATGCGTGGAAGAAGGTTAAATGATGATTCGAGACTATCTTTTATTGCAAGTCGATGGGGTTGGAGACCAATTCTGGAGTTCAGTTTGAATGATACAACAATAACGAGATCCAATTGAATAGACACCAAGCAATTTGCATAGTATTCGGTCTGTCTTTCAAACCCAAAAAAAAAAAAAAAAAAACAAACAAACAAACGTTCCCAATGATGGAGTAGAAAGTTGTGAATTATGCACCATACGAGTCACTGCACTTAATGCTTGGTACGGTGTGGATGGATTGCGTAAAATCATTTCACAATTACGGTCGTCCATTACTCGGGACTTTAATAGGTATACTAGAAAATTTTACTTGGGGCTTTTAAGATATTTTGTAATTTACAGGGGGAATATCAGAATCGATGTGCTTGTATTCCCAAAGCGTAATCGAACGATCAACCATCTTCATCTACTGAAATTTAAAAGCCACTTAAATTGACCCAATATTCTTGGAACACAAAAAACGAGCACAAGGTTTATCAATCGACATTCGAGAGCTTTACTACAACTCACGGTCACTCCCTGATGAAAATTGTGGGGGTTAGCACAGTAACATAAATCCTCTTGAGTCGGTAAACCTAGCCAGGAATTACTTCTTACAACCATATACACAGGATAGCATTTCTGACCATCGAGGCATGCGTTACCTTATGGAAGATTAGGGTTATCGGAAGACCATCTTACTAAGGTTACAAGCATTGATCCCTTCCATGCATGCAGGTTAAGTCCAACAGTCTTTATTTGAAATGGACCTGAGCTGCCTATAACGCACGAACGTATATGGCTAACATTGAATGGCATGTTGTGTCGGACATAGACACACTTCTAACCATGCTTGTTCGACACAATAAAAAACGTCCGCCAAAAAGACTTTGAATAAAAAAAAAAAAAAGGGGGATAACGGGAATGATAGGTAGACATCAGACACGTCCGTGTAAACAGTTGATATATTGTTGTAATTTGGCTTAACTAAAGTAAAACATAGGGTCCCTAGAAAAGTTTCATTTCACCAAAATCCCTGATAAAGTTTATGGGCCTCTGCAAATCCTTCTTCCTCCAAATCATGACAGCTTTCACTGCTTCTATTGTAATTATGGGGTTCAATTCCATATCTTTGTTGTTACCATTGCAATGGATCTTGACATTGTTTTTGTGATTTTCTTGTTCTTTTCCCCTTTGGACGTGTTCTTCTAGGTTTGGTATCTGCGATTTTCTTGTTTTTTTTTTTTTTTTTCCCCTCTTCGGCTGTTTTGTTTATTTTCCAGTAACGTCTACAAAGAATGATTTGATTTATTCGTCAAGAAGAACAAGAATGATTTTGCATTTGGTTGTACTGAGTTTGGCTTTAGCACTGAGCTTTCGGGCTGTCACCCTTTCCTTGAATGTCTTTTTGTTTTTTTTTTTTGGGGATTTCTTGGGAAAAACAAAAGAGAATGAGAAACAAAGTTTACCCTTTTTAGTTATTGTAGATCTTTTTGGTCTGCAAAATTAATAAAGCACCTTGAAGTTAGCTAATTTAGCATTGAGTTATTATTTTGAGCGTGTGTGTGTACGATTGTGTCATAACCATATCGAAATATATTTTCAAGGTTAGCTCTTGTGTAATGTGTGTTGTGTCGTATCTCTATATATATTTCATCGAGACTCGCTCAAAGCTTCTGACTGATATGAGTGTTAAGCTTGTCATTTTCGAAACTTCGATCAAAATGTTGGGAAGAATTTGACTACATTTGTTTTAAATATCATAAATAGTGATGTAATTAGCTGTATAGTATAATCATATTTTGTAATTATTGTTTTTTTTTTTTGAACTTTAATTTTCTTGAGTTAATTTTGCTGAGTATTCTAGCTTTATGATTTAAAATATTTTTAATTTTCTACAAGATATTTCTAAGTGCCAAGGTTGTTACTTTTTTTCATTTAATTTGTTTGGCAAAGTTTTTGGCTTTCGGGCCAATAATCTAGCAAATCGCATTTACTCTTGTAAATTGCATCAAATTTTCACTGTTTGATAAAAAAAAATTTCTCGTTTTGCGTATAGGGCAAAAAAAAAAAAAATCCAAAATGCTTCTTCATTAATAATTAACTCTTTGGGACTATAAGCACAAGTAAATATATATCCCTAGTTAATTGCAATGTGTCACCTGAAGACCCAAGTGAAATGGGGCCTTGTAGATATCCAAAGCACAATTAAATCATGAAGAAAGTTAATTAATAGACGATAACTTCTTTTTACAAATTTATTTTGGAAGTCACTTTTTATATTTTAAATTCAACCTTTTCTTGTAGAAAAAAAATTCACAGTTATTAAGATTATCAAATATAAAACTGACTATTATATTTATTTTAATTTCACTTTTATTTATAAATAAATGTGAATTATAAAAATTTAAATTTAAATAAAATTTTAAATTACTACTAAACTTTTACTTTTAAGTAATTATTTAAAGATCTTTAATCTAAACGGAACTAAAGAATAGAAATTAGCGACAAAATTTTAGTTACAATAGGTCAA
>CM034057.1:973475-1007448 GCA_019804595.1 Bruguiera parviflora
GGGGGGATTTTGTAGAGATTAAGGTTTGAAGTTGAAGACTTAGTTAGTACGAAGAAAACAGATAGCTTCACAAACCTATCATAAACTTAAGCATAACCATTGGCAATACTGAAATCTGGAACCTAATATTGAAGTCGGGAGCCTAATATGTTTAAGTACATATTAAATGATTAATTACTACTACATTATATAATATTGAGAAGTTTCGAGTGAAAATGATTAATTATATGATGCCATTAGAGCTGATGCTTTCAGTAGGACTTGTTTTTAAATACCTTAGCATTACCACCCCATAAAAATATAAATTTCTCATGCTCCGAGAAAAGGTGGTTGAGATTGTCTTCCGTGCATGGAGGGAATAGGGGATTAGAATAAGAAAATATATACTGGATTGGCCTAAAGTTTAAATTTGAATTCATTTGAAAAGGTCAAAGGTGTTTCCTATCTTTTTTTTTTCTTGGTTTTTTTTTTTTTTTTTTTTTTTTTTTCAGGGCAAGTACAAGACGATTATTTGCATGTTTCTGGGACGGTTGCCAACCAAACCAAATTTGAAGAGGTCGTAATACCGAGATTTTGTTTCTAGTAATCCGTCTCTTTTTGAGCCAAACCTTTGGGACAATCGCATGATCCTGAAAATCAATTTCCATTCCATTAATTATTAATTAATCCTTGGAATATATATAATAATTACTTGTTGGCAATTTGGTGATTGAGTTAGATTATATATATATATATATATATATATATATATATAATTGCTTGGTGGTAATTTGACGATTGAGATAGATTTCCCTACAATTGCATCATGGCTTAATCACCAATGATGGCAACCATTAACAGCCTCGCTTACAAGTAGGCCACGAATTAATTAGTTACTATAGTTATTAGCTAAAGATAACCTATTCCTATTTTGGTCAATAGCCATCTCTCTACGTATGAAATATTAACAAAAGAAAAAAAAAAAAACGTAAAAAGGTAGCAAAAGAAGAAGAAAAGAAAAGAATTATGGAAGGGGGTGGGACAAAATGAAAACTAAAAAAAGGGGGGGGGATATTAAGACACATTGATTTGATTTCAACAATCTCTAAATCAAATTTTTTTAGTTGCCCTTTTCAAATGGGAAATCCATCCCTTCTTTAGTTGCCTTGAGTCCTCTACCAAATTGTCCAATGTCCCCACGCTTAAAATTAACTGTTTTTCACTTAGTTCCTCAATCTTCGGTATTTAATAATATGTTAGAATCTAACTCTTCCCGAATGCAATTTAATCATACCATTCAAATTTTGATTTTAACAACCTCGGTAAAAGCAGTCTTAACGCAGTTTCTGCAATACATTTAGTACCGATTTAGAAAGTTGTCGGCCCCCAGGACATCGTTCAGTTTCGGTCAGATGGCACCTTCAGCGTTACTCGTTGAATCATGCAGTTTGTTGGCATAAAACCCGGTTGGTCGCTATAAAATTCTGTGTTATGTCTTCATCGATGGTAGAAGCACGTGTTGAGCGTAAGCCTGCATTGTGCTTTCTTTTGGAAAATCCGCCATGACTTGCTGGACTTTGACGCTAAATGAGATTACCATTTTGTGAGGTTTAGATATCGAATGAGTGACTTTCACATCATAATAAAATAATCTTGAAATTGTTGTTACGCCAGGACTTGCCTGAATTTGACATTGCAGCTTGAAGAGTTGAAGAAGGCAGGGACAAAGCTCAATCTAGGTTAGCCCCTCTCATTTCCAGCCCGCAATGACGAAAGATACCATCGAAAGGATTAACCATGACAGCTTGCTTTTACCATACAAGTTTCATTGGTAAACAATAGCCGGCTACAACTCAGCTCCAGAAGGGACTTGCGCCCCGTTATGGCCACTTCCCTTCACAAGGCATAGAACAAAATCAAAGTAAAGCGAACCTAAATATTTCTATTGATTCTCCATAACACTAAACTTCACCTATATATTGGACTGCGCAATGCCGTCTTCAGCATTATTTTTGGGACTTCCCCTACTTCCTACCATTGTACAGGGTAGCTTCACAAACACTTCCTCCCTTTGGGGGCGGTTTGCATATACCATCCAGAAAATCAAACATAACAGAACTCCTGCCGAGATCAGGCCGAGTCCAGCGTTTACAATTGTGAGATAATGCTCCAATGGGGGACAATACTTTGTCGTAATTTCTCGGAATGTATCCCGAACAAACTTGCAATCCTGGAGGCCAAGCAAAAGTGGTGTGTAGTACTCCAGAGCGTAACTCTCATTAACTGCTGCAACCAACTGTTGATAGATGTCAGGCGTCACCCGACCTGTGGTGATGCAAAGCCCAGATGAGGAAACCTTGCATGTATAATTCTTCCAAACCTATGAATTTAAGCAAATAAATGGAATTTGTCAAACCAGTTCTTGAAGCAAACAAGAAATAAATCGATTGTACCAGAAAATTGGTGTTAGGATGCAACAATTTTTTTGAACAAGGGCAGAGAGAAGATCCCTTGTTCGAGTAATATTGACAAGAACATTTAGCCTACATTTTCTGGTTTGCGAAGTTCACTGGGGTACTGCACTGAAGCATCATTTTCATCCTTGCGTGATTCATACAAAAGAAGACAAGGTCGACAAGAGACACACACTCTTCCCGGAATTCCGCAGGGAGGAAAAAAAAAAAAACAGTTACTTCAAAGAGTACCTTTTTAATGCACGTGCATCATAGGTACTTAATGTAGAATACCAAACATTCATCATCTAAACATACTGAAAACCTCACAAGTCTAATATGCACATTTCCAATACATCCAACCTTGTAGATTTGTCGATTAAGACCTTGCATTTTCACTAGTTCAAAGCTAAACAACCCTTAATAGGGTTATCTGATATAGTGGAAAGAAATGACCAGAAATGTAAGTTGATTTCAACATATACCATAATTTAGGACCAAAGTAGAGTCAGAACCATTGAAAAATAACATAGACCCATACATCCATTGATAAGGATTCGTCATCATGATGCAGAATTCAAGTTAAATAATAAACATATGCTTGGTTTGTCATCTCAAATGTATCAATGGAATTCTACTTAACATGGGCACTCAAAAATCTACATACCCCAGTGGAATCATGGTAATTAATCCCAAGGATCAAATTGCTAGCAGATAAACCATTATAAGGAAATTTTAGAGAAAGGCAACTAAAAAACTGTTAAGAAGAAAAGTAATGTACATACCACAGATGCATTTGCCATAGACACTTCTTGGGGTCCACACTGGCGAACTTGAAGCTGAGAGTCAAATGGGTGACAGAGAGGAGGCATCAAAGGCCCAGTCTGGTTATAATAAATGTACTCATTCTTGGACGGATTTGCATTTGCAAAAGTATATACAAATGTATTGACAACATTCACAATATCATTTATGACTTCTTTGCTTTGGGTGAGTGTGTTGTTTGTTGTTTTCTGGTCGACACAAGGAAGGATGCTACTAAGTGCTGTCTCTGCTTGGGGATTTTCAACCCACTCTTCCATGGCCAAACAGGTGTCAGAAATTGCACTGACATAAGAAGAAGAAATACCACTTTATGTTACAATGTGGTTAGCTAGTGTCAAAAGCAATAAGCATGCAGTATGTCATTACAAGTAAAAAGGATGCTTTCTCAAAAGTGGACTATGTGAAAATCGAAGGCTTTAATTCTGCAGAATACTAGTGCATTGGGACTAACTGAACAATGCATGCAGAGGATTGTCTCATTCTCAAACAGTCAGTTTGGGCCAATGTCAGGTATCAATGATAAAAGCTATCTTCCTCCTGCGAAGGTTGACAGAAAAATGTCGAGAAACGAAGCACCAATACACAGTTTTTATTAATCTAGAGAAAGCAGATGACAGAATCCCTATGCAATCTTTATGGCAGGCAATGAAGAGGAGGAAGATTCTCAGGGAACAGCAAGCATTGAAATGAGATACACAAGCATGCACACGTAACACATGACTTGACCTACAACTACACTGCAAGTGATTCTTTATGCATGCATATGAAAAGATCACCTATGATGCATGGTCTACCACATATATAAGCTGATACATCATAGTACTGGACACACCTAGGCTAATGGACTTACTTGCTAAGAATCAAGAAAACTCCGCAAAGAATGAATGTAATTGCCACTAATAACCACCCACTCCCTACAAATCTGCAAATAACACACAGCAGTGTTGGATACAAATATGAAAGCATCAAAAAATTGCATATTGATATGATTAACTAAATCAAGAATGAACTTACATAAGAATTGCATGTCGATGCCCCAAGATGGACAAGACTGAAATGCAAACAAGTACAGAGATTTAAATAAAATAAAATAAAATAAAGGCCAAGAATTGACTTGATGAGAACAAAAGATAGTTTTAGGAGAATACATACAAAAGCCCACAAGAGCGAGCATAAGCATTACTGCTGACACAGTGATCAATGCTGATCGTCTGCAACAATGAATTAAAACTTTTCCAATAAATATCAAAATTATCAATCCCAATATCAAGATAGGTAATTATGCAAAGTACTTAAGCACATACACGACATTAAACACTTGTACTATTTTCTGTGAATTTTCCTTTGTCTTCTCCCTCAGCATATCAGCCGCAGCATTGAGATCCACATTCAACTTGTCAATATCATTCAAGACATTAGAAGGAAGGAAAAACTGTGCCACATTGATTGTCTTTGCAAGGGATAGATATCCTGTTACATTTCTAAGGGTCTCCTCAGTAAAGTGAGACTGGTTAACTACATATTTTAGAGTATGCAAAGCTTCCCCATGAAATTCATCTTGACCAACAGAAAGAAGAATACATCCAATCCTGGATAAGAAGAAAAAAAGGGTTATGTGTTAGAAAGAACCACAATAGAGGAATCATTGATTCAGCAAAACAAATAATACTTCACCACTAGAAAAGAAGCAAATCAAGCAGCTTTGCACTGATTAAAAAGTTCTCCTACAACATTGCGAATAATTTTTTTTTTTTTTTTTTTTTTGGGTTTAGCGATCCTACTTTGTTGAATTTTACCAATAAAGAAGTTTTAGCAATCTCTACTTTGAGGCCTCTTCACCCCATGAAAAGAAGAATAAAGAATTAAATAAATCTAGGGCATGCAAGGGGCCGATGCTCAGCTATCAATATCAAAATATCGATTCCAAAAGCTGACAAATAAAAAAAAGTGCCTGGCAAATGCAGTTTCCAAATAAACACACACCAATTTCAGGCCAAAGCTATACGCGTAAAATTTACAGTATTGACAAAAATAAGTACATCAAAGACCCTGGAAAATTTTCTTGACAGATTGCAACTAAAGAGAAAAGGTTAATAGCAAAGATCATTACGCTGCAGCACATGTGAATACTATAAGCACTAGGAGATAAATCTTTTCAGAATGTTGTGATCCTTTTCCTTTGATGTTTATTCTACATCTGCAGCAGTAGTGTACAACAAGGGCTAAGCCAAATGTGAAAAACCATAGGACAGCCAGGATGAAGCCAGCAGCACCTGTGAAACCAACAGACTAAATACAAGAAAAGGTAAGTTCCACACAGGACATGAACATACAATGAATGGCTTAAAGCACCAAAGAGTTAAGCTACATGGTCCCAGGTCACATTACATGCACTAGTAATTCTATGGAAGAAATCTACTTTATCCAATTAATTTTTTGATTTCAACAGCAGGATGAACAGATTGACTCTCTGGCCATTACATTGTTATACCAAAGAAAATTACCTACAAATTTTACCAGATTTGTCACACCCAGTTGTTAATTAAAGAGTGATGATAACTGGTCCGTTTTCAGCCCGGTAATCTGCATCACATTTTCACATCTTTAAAGTGCATTAGCATTTCAGTAATATTAACATTCATTGAAAGGCTTTTACAAATTCCACACAAGAGCATTCTACAATGCAAATCAACAAATCCAGGTAAAAAACTTCACAGTTAGATTTCATACTAACAGGTCTTATTTAACCGAATAATCCCAAAAAATTAATGAGGCTGGAAGGTAAAATGGGTGTGAATGATTTAACAATCTAAAGATTAACAAGATGTAAGGTAAGAATAAAGACAAAGACTTACAGCCCAATAATGGCGATTGGTGATATTCCAGCCACCTTGATAGTGCCGAAACCGGCGAAGTATGTCCGGCCGTTTTGTCCTGGTTTCAGCCAATACAAGCGTGCTATTAGGCCCACCATTAGAAGGCGCCGGAGCCAGTGCAGCAGTCTCAGAAATCCCATTTCTAAACGGCCCCAAGTTATCTTCTCCTGCACACAAAACGGCATAAGGAAACAAAACAAAGAATAAGAATTCAATGCCAAATAAGCCAATTCCAGGATCCTTATTGATTTCTTATACCAAAAAGATGTATAAGAACTAAAAGGATCGACTTTGTTTCTTTCCCTCTTTCAATTAGCACAAAAAAAGACAAATCCAAAAGAAAAGAAAGTGACATCTAAGAAAATAGCAACGACTTGAAAGCTCAGTACTAAAGCTAAACTCCGTTACCCAAAATGTGCATTCCTGAATTGCAAAATCAAATCTTTTTTTTTTTCTTTTTGATGAATAAGTTAGATCATTCTTCATATACATTCCTGGAAAATAAACAAAACCCAAACAGGTGCCAACAATTAAAAAGAGAAAAGAACAAGAAAATCCCAGATACCATGCATAGAAAACACGTCAAAATCCATGACATTAATATCATAATAATAACAACAAAGATATGGAATTGCAATTTGCACCCCAGACTGACGACAGACCTAAGATAAGCTTGAGGGGGTCTCCGGAATTCTCATTTGGGGGTAGAGTTGAGATGGTGGAGCTCAAAGAAACACCAACAACACAAACAAGAAACCAAAGATTGAATCTTGGGACCAAGAGCATCTTCATTTACTTCTTTTTTTTTTTTTATAAAGAACCAATTTTCTAACACCACTCCAAATCAATCAATTCCATCGCAAAGAATCTTGGACACACCCCCCCCTCTCTCTCTCTCTCTCTCTCTCTCTCTCTCTCTCTCTCTAATCAAGAGACGGAAATACAGAGAGCCAAGAAAAGAATCAAAGAAGGAGCGAAAGTGAAAGTAGAGAATGCTCTAGTGAGACTGATTCTCACTTGGGGTTGGGGCCTCTATAACATTTATAGGAAAAAAAACCGAAAAAAAAAAAAAAGATCAGCACAGAGAGAGAGAGAGAGAGAGAGATGGCCTTGTCTTGAGGCCTAATAGAAGTGGAATCTCACATGGGTAGGGAAGTAAAGAGGGAAAAGGCAGGTATGAAGTGATTGATTGGCGGTGGCGCAAAGCCAAAAGAGAAACAGAACTTTAGTTTAGTTGATTAAGGAAAGCATCTTTAGTCTTTATTTTTTCAATCTAAATTAATATAATAATATATACTAAATTAAAATATTAAAATATAATTTAATAAAAGAAAAAAAAATTGTAATCATGCTAAAAATTACGATTTAATTTTTTACTAAAATATCCAATAACATTAAATATATATTACACCATATTTATTTTTCTTAGAAAATAAAGTATTAAACAGCCCCATTTTAAGTGCCCGGTGGTGATCTGGTTGCTGTCCTTTCTGTTTCTGGCTTTTTCCCACTGAGCGCACTCCTTTCAGTTTCATCTGCTTTTTGCTGCATTTTTTTTTTTTCATCAACCAAAGCTACCCCTCTGTTGCCTTACTTAATGCCACGTGTGCCCCTACTGGCTCTTGTGAATTGACTAAAATGGTCTGCGTTAATGGGAAACACAACGCAAAGCAAAACCACTGGCCCAAATTTTCGCTGAAATTTAGATACGATGATTGCTAATAATTTGATTTCTTTCTTTTTTTTTTTTTTTAGAACAATTTGATAAAATTGTTGCTCTCAATTTAGTTTTAATATTTTTTTTAATAAAAAAACCAGTATAAACGATTGTATCGCTATCATTTAGGCACATTTAGTTTGATTCATCCCGTGATTGTTACTGTTTACTATCAGTAGTTATTATTGTTGATTGTTTTATTGTTACTAACAAATTAAACAAATTATAATGTTTGATTAAATTAACTGTTAAATAATTAAATGAGTGATTGGTGAAGTTAATTTTAATTAAAATAGAGTTTCAAACAAAATAATTAAGAATAAATTTATTGATGTTAATCAACCGACAATCAGGTGCCATCGTGCCATCGCGTTACTCTCAATTTGTTAAAGTTTGTTGCTAAACGAAATCGTTGACCGGCGGGACCCTTTTTCGCCAACCTTTGATTTCATGGAAGATCAAATCTACAATAATTTAAATTAATTTAATATGAAAAATATTTTATTTAAAAAATATTAATAAACACAAATTTAATGAATTTATGTTAAGTGTAAGAATTTTAAATATTATATATAAAAAATTAATATAGCATAAAATATTTAAAAAATATAAATATTGAATATAATAAAATGAATATTTAATTAAATTTTTTTATCAATTTAAATATATTAAATTTGTATATATTTAATTATATCTTTTACTTTATTTATCAAACTAAGTAGAGAATAGAGGTAGGGCACGTGGCAACATCTGTCCGCTAAGTCATACTTTCTGGCGCCGATTTGTGGGACCAGGAAATAAACAAGAGTCGTCAAAATACCGTGCCTGAAAAGCAGCGCACCGTTGATCTTACGCATACGGTCCGCGGCGTGTGTGTGTGCGGGGATTGATTTGTAGGGTGCTGACGGCGCCACGTCGTCTGCTCATTCCCCACGGCGTCGTACGTTTTACGTTTTTGACCCAATTGTTTGCTTCGCCTAACATAAATGGCAAACGTCCTCATGTGGGGTGGCCCTTGAGCTCCGACTTTCGGCACTCTCATATTTCTTTTCTTTTTTTTTTTTTTGAAAAAAAAATAATTTTTAAATGTTTTTGGATTTTATTTGAAGCCATCCTCAATGGTCTCGTATTTTAAATGTTGTTGGATATTGATTTAATTAACAGTTAAAAAAAAAAGAAAGAAAATCAAACTTTCAAATAATAAAAACTCTTTATGTATCATCATATAACAAGAGACGTGTGCATTGAAGTTCAATATGAAAAACTCACAACTACGCATCACGCTAATGAGATTTGTTATTATAACTGGGGATCACATCACTACATTTAATAGGACATATTGTCATATATTGTAATTGATGAAAACATATATTTAGATGATTTATTTGTAAGAATATAACACTAATCATGTTTTTTTTAATTATTATTTTTTATAATCCATGTAAACTATAGTTATCGTATTCAACCGACCTAATTAAGAAATTAAATTATTAGATAACTGATTTAATTATCAGGTCACTAGTTAAACAGTAAATCTAGTTTAAAAGTATATATATATATATATATATGAAATAATATCCATTTATTATCGTCACAATAATAACACATGAGAATTGGTTTAAATTGTATGAAAAATACACAAATTGCTAAAACTAAACGAGTTAATATTATTTTATTTACCTCCATGACCAGCAGCCTTCTCTCATGGTCGATTGCTGTAGTTAAATTATTCAGGCGACAAATATAGATTCTTTGTAAGATACTCACAATTCATCTCCCGCGCCCATCTTCTTTTAGATCTTGTTTTCCACGTCTGTCAGGAATATATATATATATAATTATTTTTTATCATTTTATTTTTTAAAAAGTAAATTTAATTCACTAATTTATTAATTTTTATATTAAATTTTAATTTAATTAATTTTTTTAAAAAAATTAAACTAAATTATAATTAATTTTATTTTTTTTAATTAAATTGATCAATCTCACTCAATATTTATAAAGTAAGATAAAAAGATTTAACTTTCAATGGAATCTAGAATTCAAAACTTAAACGTCTTCCTAAATATCAAACTTGATGGTTGCTAATCATCAAATTAAAAAAAGGATAGTTGTATGAACCCAAACTCCACGCCAAAGGGGCCGAAGTCGCATGCAAATTGTCAAAGGTCATTACACTCTTTTTAAAAGTTAGCTTATTGGATCTGCATCACTCACATTTATATGTGATAAGATCTTCTTCTTCTTATCTGTGAGACGGATCTCATACACCCGTCCGTCACATTTTCTTCTACCAAATTCATAGACGTACTCATTAAAAATTAGGACCTCCTTCTACCTAGTCTTTTCACACAAAACGCTTAGTAGGAGACATTGGAATAAGAGTTGGAATTTGCTCTGATACTACTTGTCACAAAGTCATTACTCATATAAGAGGGATGCGACGAGAGCGTTATCAGATTAAGTGAGGGAGAATGTCATGCACTATATGATTCTACCCATTGAAAAAATTTATTTCAGTCATCACTTTTTAATTTTAAAACTATGTGTAAGTTTTTAAAATCTTGTAAATAACTTTTTTATTTTATAGAAAGACGTAAAATTAGATAATATATTTATTTTCTTAAAAAATGTAAAGTTAAGTAAAATACTTTAAAAAAAAAATAGTGACCATTAAATAGATTCTAATTATCTGTTGAAAGGTGGATATATATATATATATATATTTAAAAATTTTATTTATAATATATTTAAATAATATTATATTTTTTTAAGTTCTTCGTTTTTTTATTTAATTTGTATATTTTTTTAATTTTCATTATTAATATTCTAGTACTTGAGCAGGTTAAATTAGTATTTAAATTAGCCGTATTGCTCACGGATCGTCGGGAGAAACAGGCCAAGTCCGTGACAAAACGCACGTAATTGTATTTGACCCTCTCCTGGCTTGACTGTCTCTTTGCCATTTCTTAAATGCATCGGTTTAACATCCACATCAGAAGGGACGGTTGGCGTCCCTATCAGATCACACCAGACTTCTTGGGTATTATGTTTAAGTAAAGATTACTTGCCAATTTATGCCCACTCTATTAATTAATTTTTTTCATTTCGTTTAAACACATATTATCCACGCCCAAAAAATAAGAAATTTACAGAATTATATATTTTTTATTATGTCATTAGATTTCAATTAACAAAATATAAATTACACATGCTCTGTCGATTAGACCAACTTAGGACTAGTTAAGTAGCCTACCTTTTAAGGCAGACGTTATGGTAATAAAAAAATCCACGGTCAGAGGCTTTAAGTCCTTGTCTATTTTACAAAATTTTTTTTTGTTTGTCATTCAAAAACGATTCTTTCAAAATTGGAAAGAAAGTTCAAGAGAATCGTTATTTATATATGTACATTTTAAACTAATAAATGCCACAATTATTGTCTTAGATATAAAATCTATTATTTTAGACATCTAAAACAATAATTTTATGTGTATACCATTAAAATTAGCATATAAATAATAATTTTCAAAGTTAAACAATGAAAATAATTTGTCAATTGACTAATGTATCGGGTTCAACAAAAGAAAGAAAAAATCCATTTTCCATACAAGAGGGAAAAAGAAATTTATAACATAAAATTTTCCCACCATTTAAACACAACAAAAAGTTTTTTTTTTTCTTTTTACAGTTCATTCTCCTAATTTTTCTTCCCCTTTTTATTTTTTTTCTCTCTCTTACCGTTTTTTTCCCAGCATGGTGTAAGGTCTAGTCATCATAGCGCCATAAGACAAATTTTCTTTCCCCTTCCTTATCCCAGTGACATATGCTAATTTTCCTTTTCTTTTGTCCCTTTGTCTTTTTTTTTTTTTTTTTTTTTTTGCTTTTTTTATGTTGCTTTTTTTATGTTGCTTTCGGTGTTGTTGTATGCTTTATCTTTGCAATTTTGGACTCACATTTACATGGTCAATGTATGTGGCTTCATTAAACACGACTTACATGAAGTTTGCCGGTGTAGGTGAGCAGTAAGATCATCCACCACTTGCAAAATTAGGGGCAGCAAGTATTGAATTTCAAAGCAAACTCAATAAAGTCTCACATATATATGGCCCACAAGTGACCATCTTCTATTTTTTTTTGGCCCCTCTGATTTTTTCAATCTTCTATTTTAGGTAAATCTTGCCCAAGAGAGTGTTAGAAACCTTTAAGAGTCAACACCCAAGATGGTAATCTAGATGATTTGCCGACATATTTTTCACATGGTATACCCAATTTTAGTTAAAATGCAGGTGTCAAATTTCAAATTTAATAATTGTTGTAATTGGTTGCAAAGAAATCTTGACAATTTGACTAGTGCTTAAATGGTGAGTCTTTTTACTAGTGAAATTGAATAAGAAGATCTATATAGTCAACATATTACATGAAATTTGCCTGTGCAGTTGAGTAGTGAGATCATCCCACTCGCCCAATTAGGGGTAGCCAGCATTCAATTTGAAAAGCAAATTCAGTAAAAGTTACGTATATATGACCCACAAGTGACCATCTTTTATTTTTTTTAGCCCCTCCGATTTTTCAATCTTTTATTTTAGGTAAATCTTACCCAAGAGAGTATTAGAAACCTTAAGAGTCAGCCCCTAAGGTGGCAACCTAAATGATTTGCCGACGTATTTTCACACAATAATCCCAATTTTAAATCCTCGCTTCATTACTGTCTCTCTCTCTCTCTCTTCAGTTGAAATATGTTGAGTTTTTTTACTCAAATTAAACTGAGTGATTTAGTTAGAAATATTGATGTTGGATTTCAAATTTAATAATTGTTGTGACCGGTTGCAAAGGAATCTTAATAACCCAATTAGTGCTTGAGCGGTGAGTTTTATATGAGTAAAATTGAATCAAAATCTTAACAAGTAATTTTTAACTTAAATTTATAAGTATAATAATTAATATATTTACAATATTTTTTCATTTATTTAAAAAAATTCAAAAAAATTTTAAAGAAATGCGTTAATAATTATGAATTTAAATTTCTATTTTAAAATCATGAGTTTAAACTTAGAAAAAAAATAATACAAAAACTACTACAATGTGTAATGAACATGGGGAATTTTTAACTCTTGTAAGTTGCAGGCTCAATTAGCATAGAACAAAAGTTGGAGGATTATGTGGGCAACTAGGCATGGTGGCGAGAAGCAACATAGAGGTCATGGGATAGTCCAAAGAGGATAAGAACTTTGGTTTTACAATTTTATGGTCGAAGCTTTTGAGTAAAAGAATACAATTAGTCACTAACTATAAAATTTAATAATAAAATTTCATATATTTTTAATTTAATAATTCATTCTAACTCTAATTATAAAATTTAATAAATCATCAAATTAGAAAATATATGATATATGAATTACATTATATATATATATATATATATATATATATATATATATATATATGAATAATTTATATAAGATTTTTTATACAAGGGTAATTGATTTTTAATATGTGGTTTGCAAAATTTTTGAATTTATGGAATTTATCTATGGATTTGAAACCACGAGGATCTTTAATGGTGTGTGAATTGAAGATTGCTTTTTTTTTTTTTTTTCAAATCCTAAAAAATTTAGACATTGGTTGAAATAACATAATTTAAAGGCCATCACGGACAAGAATTATAGATATGTCCTTAAAATATCATAAAGAAGATAAAAAATAACATAGCATTATGTGAACAAGTCTAATAGTCAAAATCGCTCACCGTAAAAATTCGCGAAAATTCACTCCTTAAAACAAATTCTCATCCCCCCCTTAAATCAGTAAAATCTTGTATATATAATGTTTTCTATTTTCTAACTCGCAGTTAACGAACTTCTAATATATAATGTTTTCCAATATTTATGTTTTTTTTAAATAAAATTAATAATTTCCTCGTTGATTATGTTTTTGAAATTGGCTATTTAAACTTTTTGTTAATAATACATAACTTTGATTGTATTTGAGGAGCAACCATATTTTTAAAGGCTAAAGCTCCGGCCACTAATTATTGTGATCTAATAATTTATAATATTTATTTATATTATAAGATTACAAATTTAAATATTTATTATGATATATAGTAGAATTAATCGTATATTTAATTTTATAAGATGTCAAAATAATCGGTAATTTTGTAACTCGTTACCTCGTACTTCGGTTTAGCGATCCGAATTACTTAACCCAAAAACAAAGAAAAAAGCCCAAAGACCCGAACCGACCCTGATTCAAAGAAAGATCCAGTTTGAGGCTTTTGATTCGGCGGGTCATTGGTCCGACCGGTGACGGTGCAGCCCCCAAAGCCGAACAAAAACATCTTCTCTGAATTGAATTGAGACCTAATAAATCCCTCAATCTCTTCCTACGCTCTCTCGCGTCTCCCTAATTGCAATTGGTTGCTCTCGTATCGGATCGGTAGTTCTTGCTGGTCGATCGTCTCGGGTCCCCGTCTCCGCCGCCTGTTGGTTTCTCTCTGTCGTCTCGCCTATACAGTTCTGTTCGCCCAAGCGAAAGGGAGGAGCTACCGGCGCCGACGACTTGTCCCTCCGGGCAAGGCGGTGTCGCCGAGTTGAGTGGAGTGGTGGTGTTGGCATGTTCACAATACAACGGTCAGTTCGCTGATGACCGAGAGTCCAGCTTTTGGTTTGTAGGTGTTTTGCCTATTTTTCCTTTCATATATATATATATATATATATATTGATTTTTTAAATTTATTTTTTTATTGTTTTTGCATCCTGCACACCGTGACCATCTTCATTGAATTTTGATAAATAATGTTCTATTCAGTCCCTTCAGAAGTATATAACTATTGCTTTTTGTTGTTGATTCGTGGCAGGTTTGTAATTGTACCCAGTAACTTATATGCTTAAAGTTCTTTTCTTTGTGCTGAATGTAGGCAGAAACCTGCCTCTTCTCTTCAGAATATTGCATTGCGTTCAGGAAATAGGAGCAAATTTCTTGTTTCGCTTCAAATGGCTGCTGATGGAGGCAAAAGATCCCAACTTTCTATTATCGCGCCTCGGAAAATCAATGTGCAGAAATTTGCTGAACTCCGAGCTTCTGAACTTGACGCTCTTCACTCCATTGTAGCTGACAGATTGAGCAATGATTTCCGGTCTCAAAGAAAGAAGAGAAGAAGAACCACTGCCTATGACAGTCGATCTGCGAAGAAGAGATATTGGAAGAGATCAGGATTAGGAGTAGTTGATAGAAGTGATGCCTTACCTTTGGAGACAAATCAGAAAAGGCTTCCTCGCCGTGTTCTTCGAAGGCATGAACTTAAAAAAAATCCTCCAAGTGGTTTCTCTACCTCAGGTGATGGGACAAAGAGACTCAGAACACATGTTTGGCATGCAAAACGGTTCAGAATGGAGAAGCTGTGGGGTTTCCATCTTCCTCTGGGTTTGCAGGGCAGGTGATATTTTTCACTTTTTAGGTTTTCAAGTGTTTGTGGAAATTCTAAAGTTACTGGATAAAGCCATTGAGGAATTCCATGTGTAAGGCTTGTTTCTTGATTGCACGTGGTTCCTTTTAGAAAAGAAATTAAACCTTTGAGTTGTATAGATTGTGGACTCTTTTTAGTGAAAATCTAATTTGGGTGTGAACTTGATGCAATAAAGTAGTGTTTTCTTGGCATGTCTAGTTAAGGAAGATTTTTTTTTTTTAATTTTGTGTCTATTGAAAAGTTTGGCTTTCTTTGAGGTAGAGGAAGAGGTTCTAGGGCTCTATTGAAGTGGTTCAAGAATGGAGTGCTCTTGCATGATGCCAGCTATTACATTACTGTCCAGTTGGAGGGCCTAGAGGCAAGTACTTTCTTTTGCTTATACTTGGGAATTGTGATTGTGTCTTTGTTGTGCCCATTTATTTTATGTGATGTGATAAAATCCACACATGCTTTTTTCTTCACAGATACAATATGTGTCGCGAGTGACAGTCTGCACTTGCTTTCTCTTTGAGTGCAAATTTTTGTAAGCTAAAGTGCTTTCCTATACTTCTGAAATTTTTAACTTAAATATATTTCTTACAATGTGTAACCTCAGGATTCATTAATATCAGTATTAAGGATGGTACTGGTGCCTTCTCCTTTGGCTCAATCTGAGGATAATAACAGTTCTGTTCTTTCTGGCCGTATCTATGGAACTTCTATGGTAGGTTATAGTTTTCACCCTGTATATGTTTCTTCATCAACTTATTTTTTTGTTTTCCAAACCATATAGCTTAAGAAAATGGGTGTCAATTCTTTCCTTGTTTAGCTTCATCATCCTGGTGAACCTACTTCTCAGTCAATAGCTCCCGTGATCTATATGTGGCGACCTTTGCATCTTCAGAATAGAGAAGCTGTTGGCACTAAGTGTGATTCTGATGTTTGTAACAACACAGAAAGTGCTGAATCTTGTTCTTCTTACCGCCAGCTTTGGGTGTGGATACATCCTTCGGCTTTTGATGAGGGATATGATGCTTTAAGGTTAGCTTGTCAGAAACAGGTATGTGACATTTATTACAATTGAGTGTTCTGCTCCTCTTCCTTCTTCTTAAACTCTTTGTGTTGACCTTTTCATAACCCATGGGGTTTCATCCTTGATAAGTTTTAATATCTTGTTTTCTTGGTGTCATATCTTTTATTTTCCAGATGAGTGAGAGTGGTCTCTTAATTAATTGTATATCCCTTGAGGGTCAACTTGCAAGATTTGAAGTAATGGGATCAAAAGCATTTCAAATTCTTTGGAAGACATTGCATCCTGTTACCTGGTGAGAGACCTTTGGAGTTGCATGCATTGTCTTGGACCAAAATTATAAGCTAATAGTTGCTAAGAGTGCTTATTCATGTGCAGTAGTTCCAAGAATTCTTGGCAATTGAAGAAATGTTCTGTTGTAGGGGCTGACCAGGAAACCCAGTCTAAAAAGGCTTTTGTGCTCGAAGACGAGATGAACATTCCTTCTTGTTCCATTTTATCTCTTATTGTCAAGGATCCTCGTACACTGCCCAAGAAAAGCTTTGCAGATGGAACTGCTACCGTTATAGACAATAATGTGCCAGAAGATGAAGCAAGAGAGCATATTATCTCACCAGATATTTCAGACAAGAGTGAAGCGTTACTTTCATCATCAATCTCAAAAGCCAAATGGAATGACGGTCTCCATGATGGCAAGAACATGTGGGATGCTAGCAGCAGAATGTGTCTTCCAGTAGAAGAGAGCATTCTCTGCTTGGAAAAGCATCATTCACAGATGGATTTTGTTTGTCTTGATTATCCAAAAGCAGGAATGCCAAATATACCGTCTGAGTTGCAGAATTCAAGTTGTTGTGCTACTCTGCTGCTTGAAAACAGAAACAGCAAAGGATTGCTCATAGGGTAATTGATAACTGGGATATGGTTATCTTCTGGATGCCTTAATTCTAAAGGGCTAATGATGATGCCACTACAAATTTTTTTTTAATGAAGTAAACTGACGATTATCTTTCTGCTGTCTTGACTTACATGAACTGAGCTGATTTATTTTGTTTACTTTCCTTTTATTCCTGTGATCTCTTAGATGTAGATGTTAATGGTCTATAGATCTTTTTTCTTTCAGATGGTCCCTTATACTCCCCTTAAGTTGGGCCAGGGTCTTCTGGACCTCTATAATCTCCAAGGGTGCTCAGGCAATAGGTCTGCAAGAAAAGCGATGGGTCGCATGTGAAGTACGTATGGAAAAATACTGTGCAATTTTCATGTTTGGGTTACAGACCAATGCATGATAATTTTCCATTTCAAATGCAGGTTGGCTTGCCAGATTTTCCTTATGACTTTCCTGACTGTAATGCATATTCATCTTTTATGGTAGCTGAAGAGGCTAACATCAAGCAAAAAGCAGAAAAACTGCCTCCTTTTGTGAGACCTTTCAAAGTTCCCATTCCATCCCCATGGAACATTGTCCGTGCTACGCTTGATGAGGGACTCCCCACAATGGGAGACACACAAAATTGTGGTGATGAAGTTATGGCTGATAGAAATTCATTGTCCAATTTAAAATGTTGTGATTGCAACACAAAAGCTCACAGCAGTCATGTTAACTCACTTGATGGGATTGTAGCGAGGACATCAAGTGTGTTGACTGATTTCCTTATTGAGATTCAAGGTGATTGTCTGCTTTTATTTCCTCGATTTCAAAATAAGGCGATGGGGGTTGTAGAGTTTATGATGAATGAGAACAAGTTTGGTGACGGTGACTCTCAAATAACTTCTGACCACAAGTTATGTTACCTTAGAGTGCTTCTTCATGCATACAAGGAAGGCGTTGTTGAGGAGGGTGCAGTTGTATGTGCACCTGTCCTTAGTGATATATTGTTATGGACATCAAGGTACCTTTTAAGCTTTGTATTTAGTTCCATGTTTAGCGATTTATTTGGTTTTCTTGGATTCTGAGTTTTGTGTTGTTTGTTGATAATGGCATTTGGCTTTAACCATCTTATAATCAATGCATGTTTGCAAATTTTCTTGGATACTCTCCTCGGAAATTGCCTGGTCTCCTTCCTATGTTGCCTTCAAGTACCCTGAGGGTTATGACTTGTGTTATTTGCTCTCTCTGGTGTAAACAATACCAAGTCCGGGATAATTTTAATGGAAATACATGGGTTCTCACTTGATGACCCTGGAGGTTCACTGGATTTGTGATTCTGATGTTATCTTCTACCCTGGTATGCGCAATGCAGGTCCAAGAATATTGAGGGTGGCCTTCAAATTCCTCAGTCTTCTGTGAGGTCATACTTCAAACAGCAGTTATGTGGTAATTGGGAACTCCAGATATCACAGGACCCTGTTTCCAGGGGATCTCATCGATGGCCTATTGGTTTTGTCACAACTGGATTTGTGCGAGGCAGGTTAGTACCTCAATCTCTTGTTATATTGCAACTGTTGACTTTTGTTTCTTGTACAAAGTGCAATTCATTGGTTGTGTCACTGGCTTGTGTGCAGCAAAAAGCCAGTAGCAGAGGCATTTTGCGAGGCAACCCTACTAGCTCGACTTAGACGGGAGCAGTGGAAGAGCATGCCTGAGGAGCAGCGAAGGACAGAGATATATGTCCTTGTTCGGAACCTGAGATCACCAGCATATAGGCTTGGTCTTGCCACTATAGTCCTGGAACAAGAAGTAGATGATGTAGAGTTCCTATGATTTTGCGCTTTTGTAAGTTATAGGTGCAAGTAAGAAATGGCAATTTTGAGTTGCATCTCCCCACCCCCCCTTCCCCCCAACGACCAGTTGCCAAAAATCAATTTCGGGCATTTTTCAGATATCAATCACAAAAGCTGTCTCGCGAAAGTGGAGTGTGCCATGCAAGGTTACACGGCCCAGAGATGCATGGCGGCTTTCTCGTTTATAATATGATCTCATGGTACACTCTGGTTATAAGTTGGTTGACTAGAAATCCAAGTTTATGAAAAATGTTAGGCAATTCAGGCCGCGGAAATTCCAAGAACAAGAGAAAGTTGAAAAAAAATTCCCTGAATCTTACCGTATGGCCCCTTTACAATATCCGTCAATTTTCAGGCTCTGCCTTGGTCCAAACTGTAGTGCTTGTCAATCGAGCAGAAGGCTGTAAAGCATCCAGAGGTTGAAACATGGGCCTTCTATCACGAGTCATGGGGTAGGAAGCCTCAGACAATCCCACTAAAATCGAGCCGAGTGGCTCTAAAGGCCTTAGGCCGTTCAGGGGCTTCCGTGAACGAACTTAGTTGGACAAGTCCGCCGGAAGAACTACAATCGGACTTCAACCGGAGGCTCCTGATAGATGGGCCATGAATGGTGGTAAATCAAAATCGTGCTCATAAATCGACAGTAATAATCAGCAACAGGCGAACCGAACGCTTCGGACATGTGCGTTCATAAGTTCACTCTCCTAAATGTTGACCCAAAGATCTTGGTAACACTAGGGACAGACTTGTTTCCTACAATCTCGAACACTCTCGTGATAATTATTTTATTTAGAAAATTCATTATGATGAAATAATATACAAAAAATAACAAATAAAATTATTATTTTGAGAAATTTGTTTATAATAAAATTTAAATACTCCTTTTGTAAACTGTTGCAACAATCTCTACTTAAAATAATGTAATTGAGTTTATAATTCTGAAGGCTAATTAGAACTCATGAGACAAATTATATTTTATGCCAAAAAGTTAATATCATTGAAAGAGTTCACCACTACAAAGAAAATTTGTTCTATTCCATTGTTTTTTTTTTTTAATTTTTATTTTACGTTCTCATCTCTTGTTAATCTAAGATATTGTTTACCCAAAAAAAAAAAAAACAATTAAATATGCATATTTGTGCACATATGAATACATGCTGACTCATTTTGATAATTAAAGAAAAATAAAATATCTTTTTGTTGATCTCATATTATTGAGTATGGCCACTGTATTCAAATCTGGAGCCAAAAATGAGGGGAAAAAAAAAAAAAAATCCTAAACCTCAAGATAGTTGTATGAAAAACGTGCATGTCGCCTGTGTACCTCCTCACTGCCTACACTTTGTTGCTCAAATTGAGATAGACAATCTGATCATCATTCCTCGTAAACACAATGTATATAAGGCCAAAGAAATACATTTCTATGAAATAAGATTAAAAGATGAAATATCAAATATGATTTTTTTTTTTTTTTTAAAATCATGATGGGAATATAGATTTGTTACCTAAAAGTTTTTGAATTTTGCTATCAAATTTTTCTCGAAGAAACCTCTTGTATCATATGTTTTGCTACCTGTTGAGTCCCTGTAAAAGATTAAAACCCAATTCTTTTTTGCACTTTTATCAAACTGAAAGTTTTAGTTAATTCCATAACTACAAGACAAAAAGAAATACAGAAAATTAAGGGTAAAATGCAAAAAGAAAAGAATTATGAGAAAGATTAAAATTTATGGATATCAAAAATATTTAAATGTAATTTTGTATATTGGTTACATAAATTTTTTAGAGGTAAGACGAAGGAAGAGTGTTATTCTCAAAAAAAGAGGAAAATAGTAAAAGAGTGGACCACTTGGCATGTCATATCAATGTCATAGGCTTAGAATATATATATATATATATATATATACATACGAACTAAATGACTTTGAAATAAATCTATCTGCGGATGGTGACGACCTCGATCTGCTACAATCAAGTTGCGAGAAAAAGCCAAACCAAAGGAGATACAAAACAAGAACTGGTGATGAACATGGTAGGAATTTGCTGACACAGATGATAAGGTAAACACAACGCCAGAAACAGTGTTGACATCGGTATAATGATTTCCAAGGGAAGGAAAAAGAAAAATCATGCCAATACACGACCATCTCCCGTAGTGATCTGCTGCAAGAGGCTTTCATTCCAATACATAGATAGAAGCGCAAGGCTGCAATTTTAGTCACCCTCAACAATGTTCTGAACCCAACTCAAATCATGCATTAGCAAAGTTCCAATTCCACAAAAAGCGTGTCCACACCCCACAGCACCGAACCAAAATCAATTTCCATTTGGTCAAAAAACGAAAAACAAAAGAAAAAAAAAAGAAAAAAACCATTCTAATTCATTATTCTATTGAAAAGAACAACAGGAGATGACATTGACAGCTGAGATAGAGGGATTGCAGCTGTCCTGCAAAATTCCTGAAATATTCCTGATAACACCTATCTTCTTGCTTTCCGAATTTCATTTTCTGACCAGAACAATATGGGGGCAAACCAAATTGGCCCTTCCATACAATTAGTTTCCGATGAGGTTACAACAATGAAAAATCTATAATAATATTAATTCCCAAATTGCCATCAAAACTCTCCAAAAATTTTTGAATACCCATCTCAGTCAATCTACTTGTCCTTGATGGTGACCCCAAGTTCACCGGCGACAATAACGGTGGTGGCCATGTCGAGAAACATCCCGTGCTCAACCACCCCGGCAAGCCTCAAAATTGCATCGCCTGCAGCCTTCAAATCCCCAATATCCTTCTCGAAAAACAAGTCCACAATGTAATTCCCGTTGTCAGTAACAAATGGCTTAGCACCCTCATCTCCGCCGCCGCCGGCGGTGGTGGTCCTCAACTTGGCCACGCAACCAGCGTAGTCAAACAACTTCTGCAGCCTATCTTGCGTGAATTTCCAGCTAAAGGGCACCACCTCCACCGGCATGGCGCCGCCATTGGCCCCCACGTACGGCACCAATTTGGTCTCGTCGACAATAACCACGAATTTCTCGGTGGCGCTCTCAATCATTTTCTCCCGTAAAAGGGACCCACCTCGGCCTTTAACCAGATTGAGATCCGGGTCCACCTCGTCGGCGCCGTCGATCGCCAGATCAACGGTGGGATGGGCATCGAGGTTGGACAGAGGGATGCCGAGGGACAGTGCCTGCTGGTGGGTCTTTTTGGAGGTGGGTATGCCGACAATGTTGCTCAACTTGCCCTGGCGAATCAGATCGGCGATACGGTCGACGGCGTGCTTAGCGGTGGAGCCGGTGCCGAGGCCGACGACCATGCCGGACTCGACGAAATCGACGGCCTTGTATGCGGCGATTTTCTTCAGTTCGTCTTGGGTGAGGATGACAGGCCGCGGAGAAGAAGACGAAGACAGGGGGGACAAAGCCGCCGTCTCCTTTGACAACTTGTCCGAACCAATAAAAGGAGGGCACGGGATAGCCATTGCTCTGTGAGAGACGGAGGGGGCGTTTAATTGGGTGTGGGATTGAGAGACGTCGAATGTGTGTTAATATTTGCTATACTATCATCGGTGGGGCGATATGGCCAACGACGAGGTGGGATTTTTATTCTTGGGAGGTGTGATGTTTGTGGGCGAAGAACCAAGATAGGGCTTTGGGGGCAATTTATAGATGGGGTTTGAGGGGGGGGTGGGGGTGAGGATGGGGTGATTCGAGTGGCTCGGGGTGTTTCTTTCGGCGATGCGGGGTGGGGACGTTTCCAAATGAAAGTGGGGAAGGTTCACAGGAAAGTGGGGAAGCCCCAAAAAGGCTTTCGTAGATTTTATCTATTGGGGAAATTTGGAAATTATTTTAAGAATCGTTTTTACAATTAGGTGGATATGTGCACGATGCAAATCCTGATCCGACATCTGGCTTTAGTGATTATACTGTGGTATCCATCTACAAATTAAAATGCTCCATAACTCACATTTTGATAAAAATAAAAAAGACTTTGTGTTTATCTTCTTTTTTGGCCCCGAAAGCTAGGAATTCCGTCCAACCATCGGCAAGTCGGAGAGAGCGCACACGTCGAGAATTCCGTCGGTAACCCCGACGGAAAGAACCACGTTGGGTGGAAGGGAAGAAATCAAAGTGCGTAATGTCCTCTTCCACTGGGCTGGGCCTCAGAAATTGATTGGGATTGGCTGAGTTGACCGCATTGACTACTATGTAAGTGTCATTTTAGCACTTAATAATTAAATTAACGTTTTAAAAGTTATCAACTCAATCGGGGGGGGGGACGACGACTTTTTATTTATATATATATATATATAAATAATAAATAGTTATGACATTGATTGGATTTTATTTATTTATTATTTTTTAAAATTTTTGATTACTCTGTAACTAAAATTTGAAAAATTCAATAGTTACCAACCCAACAAGGAGCCTATTCCTTCAAAAATTATAGATTGCAACTCGTTTTCATTTTGGCAACATAAGCAAATTAACTTCAATCCGAGAGAAAATTTCCAGCCACAAATGATTCTAATGCTATAAAATAAATGGTTTGTTCATTGGGAACGACTCCGTGAATGAATTATAATAGAACCTATTTTTTTCAAGTATGATTATTATTATTATTAATTTATAGTGTTGGATCGACCGAGAGCGTCTCTTCTCCGCAAGCATTATTTAATATCCAAAATTTTAATATCATGCGCCTTTTATTTTACTTTATTAGCGAAGTGGCAAACGAACAAGGCACGCAGCTCGCCGTGCCGCACTCCAATTGTGCGCATATTCCAAATCGTTGGATACAATTCTCCTCGGCCCCAGGTGTCGTTATGTTTGTCTGGCTAAGATTTGCGTATATTATAAATAAATTAGATTCGGCATGATCTTTTTGCATCGCTTGGGCAATCAAATTCGATGTTATTATATATAATTTCTTTGGGATTATTTTTTTTAGTGAGTAAAAAAAATATTTTAAAAATATGTAAGTTATTATATTTGTAAGTTAAAATTAAGACTTGTTTGTTAATATATATATATATATATATATATATATATATATATATATATATATATATATGTTAACAAGTTTAAAATTAAATATTATATACTCAATATAAATTTTTATTTCATATTTTGAAATAAATAAAAGTAAATTAATTCAAATAACTCAAAGTGAAGACTACTATAAAAGAAACATAATAAATTATCTATCTTTTTAAATGGTAGCTTTTATTTACAATAGCATATATATATACAATATAAATCATTTGTACCGTCAATTAAGTGATTTGACGAATGGAGTATTGTGTTTTGAGTCCCACTAATTATTTTCGGACGTTGGCTTAGTTGATAAAGTGGTTGTACTCTCATCTCACCCCCACCAAAAAAAAAGTGAAAAAAAGGACAAAGTAAATGTGCTTTTTATTTTATACAAACAAATTTCAAATTTTAGAGCTCAAATTCTAAACTCACGAACCAAAAAAAAAAAAAAAAAACATATAAATGATCTGTTTTTAATTTTTATGTCCATAAAAATACCTCAGAACGGTGCATTAAAAAAAAGCTACTACTTAAAAAAAATAATAATAATAATAATAATAATAAAAGAAATGCCTAATGATAAACACATAACCAGGGCTGCTGTTAGATAACGATAAAGACGCTAGTGGATCCTTTTACAAGAGGCCAATGCACGATCCTTGTTGGGAAAGCCAGTCCCCTCCTCCGTCGCATTCTACTGTGCATGCTTTGCCCACTGGTCCATTCTTAATTTATGCAGCTTTTGTTTTAGTAGTATCAAAAAAATTAAGATATTCTACGGTCGCCATTTGTCGCTGTCCAGCCAATTGATGAGCAACAGAATATTCCAATAATAAATATTTTAGATTTTTATTTTCAGAATTTTAAATTTTAATTTTAAATATAAAATATAGATTTTATAAAAATAATACAACTTATGATTTAACAAATCTTTCAAAATAATAAATAATATATATATATATATATATATAGAAATAATACAACAGATAAGTGGGGTATTTTTGTAACTTAAAATAAAATTGGGGTCATATTTGATAATTTGAAGGAAAAAATTTAGGATTTTTGTTGCTTTTGATTGAACAAGAGTGTTTAAATTTATGCACAATCGGCTCAGAATACACCTGCCTGAAGTAAAGCAATCTAACTAAGCTTCAAAATTGGGCAAAATTTCTTTCGAAGGGAAGGAAAAGGAATTCTCATAAAAAGAGAGTTGAAAAAAAAAGGGAAAAAACTCTGAAAAATAAGGAGGGGGGGGGAGAAAAAAAGGGTCTTTCAACAATAAAGAGTGTTAAATCCAATAATTTTCCTTGTTTGACGAAACAAGAATTCTACCATTCCCCCACAGAACGGAAATAATAAGAAGAAAGAATATAACCTCACAAAGCCCTTGAACCTATTGACCCTCAAAGCAGACCACGGAAGGTCAAATTCTCCTGCCCTGCAGCCATGGACCATGGAAGGTCAAAGTCATTCACGGTATAACAGCTTAAAGCACCCTTTTTTTAAAAAAAAAAAATTTAAAATTTTCAAAAATAAATATATAAAATTTTAAATATATAATCAGTTGTCAGTCCCGTAGGCACACAAGATTCCGGGTAACCTGACCCTAAACTGGCCCAATCTCTCTGGTTACGGTTTAATCCATAATTGAGGGGTCCGGTCCGTTGAAGGTTCGAGATTTTCATGAACCGGCCCGCCATAGTAATCGAACTCGACCGAACCGTAAATTACCCCCTTGGAACATGATGCACGAGTAAAGAGGGAGACCTAATTGCGGGTTGGTCACAATTCCTTCCCTCCCCAACCTTGCATCACCGGTTCGAGCTGGAAATTGGAACCGGCCTAACCGAACCGGAGTGACCTCTAGTCTGATAGTCGTTAGGGGCATTACGGAATAGGGGGACACGTGGGTCCGGAATATCATCTCCATGGACACGAATAAGTCCTACTTTTCGTAGGATCAGAGGGAGAATCGGAAACTCCAGGAATTTTTGCTTTAAAATCAGAAGTAAAATAATTGAGTACACAACCACATACGTGTTAGTGCCACTAAACCAAAAAAAGAAAAAAAAAAAAAGCAAATAGGTAATGAAATATAAAAATATGACATAACTATACTTCTATCTATAAATAAGATGAAAATATCACACACGCGCACACACACACACACACACACACACACAAATTTGGTCAATGCTGTGATCAAAGCCAATTCCCATTTAGCCCCACCAACAAGGCCAACTCCTATTTGAGGAAATCAAAGGGAAATTATATTCTTGGAAAAGACACAAAATGTATTAGACGCACGCTTTAAATGAGCTCTTTACCGAACAAGGAAAGACATGCTTGGATTTGGACCAACGAAGGGTTGGTTGGTCTCTCTCTGGCATCTAGCAAGAGAGGACAAAATTCTTGATTTTTTTTTTTTTTTTTGGCTAGAAATATTACTGGTCCTCTCGGGGCATCTTGACCATGGCTTCTTTGAATTAATACAAAGAAGTTTGGCTTTCAAAGCACAATACCAAAGATGGTGGGAATCTAGACGAAAAAAGAAGGATACATCATTAGACAACGATGAACTCAATGGAATGGATACGTAACCAAAGAGAATACTATCAAAAATTAAAATTTATGTTAATAATCCACACTCGCATTATTTGGTAGTAACATATAAAAATACGTTTTTGGCCGTTAGGGGGGCAAATATTAATATGTTAACTTTTTTTTTTTTTTTTGGTAAATAGTAGTCAAACTTTAAAAGAACAACGTAACGTAGCGGTGAAGATGATTCCGTTATAAATATAAGATTGACCATCCAAAACGGATATTTATCAACGTGTGCATGGGGCTCTTCAAAGAACCCAAAAGAAGGTTAAGCAAAACGACTGGGCATTATGTCATGGGCTCAGGAGTTGAATTGACCCAAAACACCAGCTTCCCAGAATCTGCAACATACAAGATAGGACTGAAGAAATTACAACAATGGGCGCCTTATTATTCACATTTGCCCCTACCACAAGATATTGAAAAGTCGTATTTGAAAATTCAAAGACAATATATGGTGTAAGAGCCACCAAGTAATGGTCACATAGGTCTAATGCAAACACCTCCTAATTTTTACCTGTGGGGGCAAACAAAAAGACGTACGCTGAGTGAACATGCTTAAAAGTAACAATTACTTCAAACCATGCTATAATCATAGCTGTGCATTTCAATGCATCTGAAGCTTGTAGTAGACAGTGGATGGAGCATCTGTTAAGTTCACCTATGCAAGAAAATTTCTAAAGGATTTTCAGCATCAAACTTATTTCTTGTATTATCAACTGATAATCTGCGTTCTAGGACTCTGCATGCAGCAGACATCTTACATAATTATAATATAAAACTTTTACCACGTTTAGGTTTAGTTCATGCCAAAAGCCAGAGAAAAAGTTTGAATTGTTTCTGCTAGGAGTCACATATCTTCCGGGCTAAGAAATGGGGAACCTTTCGCCTATCACATGAATCCAATCATCATTTCATCCGGGAATAGCCAGCTTTTCCTCAACAGTGACTCTGTCATTTGATTCAATAGCTTTCCGGCAGATAGGAACAGATTTGATCAATACCGATAACTCTAGGATGGACAAGTTGACAGCCAGACACAGTCGATTCATTTATTAGGGGGAAAACATCAGTAAACCCTCCTGGAGTCTACATGTATTTTACTTGGTTTACTAAAGACAAACCCCAACATCATCCCATACTTTGGTTAGTATAAGCTTTTGGGAAGAAGGGAATAAATGATGCCAAATGCAGCTGTAAAAGGAATTCCAAGGAATAATTTCAGAGTTAGGCATAGTTGAAGCATAAATCATGGACAAAATATGGTGCTGATTTCTCACAAAGAAGAAGAATCACATTATATCCTTCCATGATACTCAATTTCTAGACGGATCATTCATGGCCAAATAAGCAAACCCTTCGCCGGGAAATGTTAATGGGCAAGAGGACAACAGAAATTTGATGACGCTTAAAATGCTACAATGCACTTAGATTTTGACGATGAAATATTAGGTCAACCTCAAATATAAGAGAGTAGCTTAAAGTAGACTATGATATATAAAGAAAGAGAGGAGGGCAAGCACATGTTGCCAGAATAGAAGAACAGAAGCCTCCTCGAACGCATAACCTCTCAGGCTGGCAATTGCGCCGAGTAAAATAGCACTTGGTGTTGTTTACTGTAACAAAAGCACAAATCTGTACATTGGGTCATTAAGGGCAAGCAAAAGCAGCTTATCGGCTAGTGCTACAACAGCCATTCCCAGCAGAGGAAGTGCCACAATTATGCCTACAGAGGTACGAAGACCAAGGGTAGAGTCGGTTGGCCCCTCAGCTAGCATACCCCCAAGAAGAAGCATCACTGAAGGAACCATAGCACCAGCTAAAACCCCTAAACTGCCTGTGATAAAAGAAAGCGGAGCAGCATATCCAAAGAAAAAGCCTTTCAACTGAGGCACCATCCCAATAGTAGTAGCTAATAGAGAAGCGATTGGTGGAGGTTGAAGAATGTGCTGTGTGGGAGTTTGTTCGGCAACAATTCTCATCTTCCTCACAACTCTTGGCTCAGCCAAACCCCTGATGGACTTGGGACTGCTTGCAGTAGCTTCACCAGAGGAATCAACATCCTGAAAGACTGAAACATCTTAGCAATAAAAGGTGTTTTGCAGTTCTCAGCTTCTTTGTCCTCAATGCCCAGCCATTCAGCTTCTACAAGGAGAGGTCTACTGATTTCATTAACATTTGGCTGTTGTTCGCTAATTGGCTGCTCTTCAACAATTGACCCCTGTTCTTCAATTTCAATCCCTTCTTAAACAATCTCATAATACCATAATGGAGGTTCCTTAATGTGATAAACAAGAGTGTAAACAAGAATCGCAGCTACCCATTGAGCAAACGAAACATACGCAAGTCCGCTTGAGTGGTAATAGGGTCCAAATGGATGATCTCTAGTGTGGCACACGGAAGTCACAATGGCAAGCGGAAGATTTCCAGTGTTGCCAAAGGCAATCATGATAACAGTGAATCTATTAAACCGTGGTGGAAGGCGGCAAAGACAACAACCAAAACCACTAGAAAGACACCAATGACCGTACTAACCAATACATTAACTGGAATAAACCACCACAATGAGCAATGTTGTCGAAAGTAAAGGATTCACCAAGCTCAGGGAAGATTAGGCAGGGCAAGAATAGAGCGAAAACCAGCTTGCTTAGGACCCTAAAAGTTGCTCTGGGAATGATTTGCTTCTTTGGGTGTGCAAGCAGGGGAGTTTCAACAACGGCACCATGGCAGTGACCAGATTCTCACCACTAGATCTCATATTATCTCCAAGCAATTCAGTTAAATAACGAAACATCTTTCCTCCAAATACTCCAAGCACAATCAAAAAGCGTTTCTTTCTGCGACAAAACTGAAGAATAGCTAACAATTACGCTCCAAAATAACAGCACTCAACTCCAGTTCTACAACATGGGTAAAGCAATTCATTCAAAAATATAACAAAAATCATCAATTGTTTACAAAAAAAATGCATAAGAAAAATAAGATTATGGCCAGATTATTTCGGAGGCACAAAAAATGGCCTGCTTACATAGCCAGAGAAAGAATAAAAATAAAATAATTGCAGCTCAATAGTGTGACAGACGATCAATACTGAGAATTAGTGAGAAAAAAGATATGGGATTTACATGTTAATTCTACCTGCAACTAAAATCAACCAAAGATAGTACGTGGGGTGATGACAATTTTAGAACTTTAATTTGCCAAAACAAAAACTATTAAATAAAACCACAGGAAAGATGCAAATTCAGAGAGATAGAGAGACCTTGCATATCAGAGAATTGGATCAACTGCACAGAGATATATATTCGAGAAATCCTTAATAATCTGTGTTTTTCAGACCAAAGAAAAAAACAAGCTGTGTTTCCAACCAAGTCATCTTGAAGGAACATGTTATTAATATTAAAATTAATTAAATTCAAAATCACATGATTGGTGAGAAAGATATGTGTATGACTAATATTACCCTTAAAGTTAACTCTTCTCATCTTTGTTTTTTTGTTTTCTTTTATGTGTTAGATTAATTATGGATATCTATGTTTGTAGCGGAAGAAGCTGTGATGGTTTCCAAAGATTAAAAAAATAAAAATAAAAATCATATTATAGGTCTACCTGAGGTATTTGTTGTCGAAATTAAATTCATATTTTAGTTTTAGTTGATTAAGAAATCAAATTATGGATCTTACTATAATTAATGTCTCAGGATAATGTAACACATAGTCCTAAAGCAGGCCAAATGCCGATAAGCTCTTTTAAATACGTAAGAATTTTGGATATATTAATTATTGTTTTATTTCCTGATCATCCAGAAGGGACAAAAGAAAAATCTTGTTCTCTCTTCACAAATTTTTATCTCCAACGAATCTTACAGTGACCAGATTTTTAATTTTGTATTCAAATTGTAATAATGTTGTTCTTATTTTTTAGTCTAGAAAAAAAGAAAAAACATGCATATTTCCTTGGCAAGAGGTCAGTCTGCATATGTGTGCCAAAAAAATAATAATAATAATAATTGTCTTCACTTCATATTATCAATCAAACTGAAGGTTTAAAGCCAAGAAATCACCATCAGTGTGCTCTAATCGTAAACTTGTTATAGTCTTAATTGCAATGATCAGAGTTTAAACTCGGTACTTACATTAAAAAAATTAAAAATAAAAAATAAAAAAACTGAATTAATCTTGTTGAACCCCTCATCGTTAAATGCACTCTTCTTTCTCTCAATCCAAGTAATCTCGCCAATACATGCAGAAATGAATGGTGAAATGCCAGAGAGCACATCAACAGAAAGAGTAAAACAAACAAGTACGTAATTAGCCCATTTCTTTCTCCTTGTCAGTCACCGAATCCCAAAGAGGAGAGAAAAAGTTACGGTGATGTCTGAATTGGTTCCACGTTACTTCTGGCATGGCTATGCCCAAGACATCTCTGTATCATTTGAATAAATGAGCAAGCAACCAGGTGGCTCTTCAGTTAATGCACCGTATGGCATTGGTCGATACGCAAACGAAAAGAATGTTTCTGTGCGCGCTTAAAATATTAGAAGCGCTCCTAAGCATTTTCTAAGTGAAATAATTATAAATATTTCGGGTGGACATGGGAACATTTTTTGTGGATAGCTGCTTACCAACCCTCTAACAACATAGTTTTTTTTTTCTTTTTTAAAAAAGAAAACAATTTTCAAGTATTAAATGAAAAAACACTATTATGTGGACATAAGAATTTGATTCCATTTGTTGACACAATTATTAAGATAATATTAGATGGATTTGTTTTTTTTATTTAAATTTATTTAACCGATAATTATACATGCAGTAATTACACACACATATATATATTAAATTTATTTATCAATATAATATTTTAAGATCATTTATTATACACTTATAATTATTAAATATATGATCACAATATTTGAAAGCATATTGTTACAACTCCGTGTCATTCACTTGTCAAAATTACTCATATCTACATAATATTATGAATATTGTTAGTAAAAAATTAGTTCACTTAAAAATTTAAAGATATTGAGTAAAATTTAAAATATAAATTATTTATTAAATTTTAATATATTTCTTTAAACAAAAATTCATTAGATTAAAATAATGAATGTGTAAAAGTTTATAATTAAATGTGAAGGTAAAATAATTTGAGTATAAAGATGTTTAATTATAAGACTTGAATGCCGTGTTAAAGAAGCATTTTACTAAAAGTTTAAGTCATGGAAATTTAGGATATAAATTATTGAACTCTAACGATATCCTTGTTGAAAAAGCGAAGGTTTCCACATATTTTCTGTAACGGTAGTAAAAAAATAAAGTAACAGTTACCGGGGGCTTTTTGGGTGCGGTCGCAAACGTGGAAGCTTTGGGAAAGAAGTGAAGTGACAATACAGGAGTACGTAAGATTCATGATTCTCAGTTCTATCATCACATAATTGACAAGCGGCACTACAACAACAAGTCATCCGAGACATCAATAACCCTGAAGAACAAAACCTATCTCAATCTGTTAAAATGCACTGTTTTGCTATCATCAATATTGGACAATTGGTTGGAAAGGAACCAGCTTGGTTGGGGATGAACTTGAACAACGGAAACGACTAACCAGAATTGGTCCTGTTGCTAGAAATCACCGACCGCCTGAGCTGTGACTGCCTTTTTTTTTTGTTTTGTTTTTTTGAGATTGCTGTTGAAAAGGCGAAAATGGAAAAGTAAGTGTGATATCTACTCTAAAGTTGCGTATTATTATTAAAAGAGCAAATTTCGTGAATGTATATTTAATCCCATCCATGATATTTAACATAACAACAAAGGTCCTACGTACTACTGGACCACAACCTTCCACGTTCAGTGGTTTAGCACTTCTTTCTTACTTATATCTTTGTGTGAAAACAAGAGAATGAATTTGTGTTAGTAATCTCAGCCACCCATGTATATATATTGTTAGACGGTTGGATGGTTGGTCAATCAAAAGAATTGGTAGGATGAAAACAAAACATGCAACCTTATTTTTAAGGCAGATGGCTTATCTTCGGATTCTGCCACTATATTTATTGCCGCACCAAAGAATAATTGTTCTTGTATAGTCACTGCTGTTATTCAGTCCTCCTGCTATTTCATGCTTTTTGTACTTAATTTTAGTAACTTGTGGTCTGGAAGGTGTTATCTTTTGGTTCTAACTTGGTGGAGTTTTACTTTTTGCTGGCCTGTTCTGTGGAGTGTGGGGCTGTTTCTTGTTAAGTCCTACAGGGGTCCAGTTGCATCTGATCTTTATTATCTAATGAACATACAATCTTGGTTTATCCCAAAAAAAAAAAAAAACCCCTTCCTTTTAGGCAAGTTTCTGGCTCATTTCCAAGCAAGTGAAGAATTTTATTGTACCTCCAATGTTAATCAAAATTAAAACCAATCTTTTTATATGTAAAACCAGCTACAAATTTTAAGTTCTTTGATCGAGATGCCATACATTATGTTAAACAATTGCTTGGCTAAGCTTGTGGAAGTTGTAAATGCTAAGTTGAAAAATATTAACATGGGAAGCATTATTTCTAAAATTATAAGTCCAAAATGAAGAGAAAAAGAATGTTGCCAAGTTTTAGCACAACGATATAGACAGGGCAAGATATGACTGAAAATTTAAAAATAAAATAAAATAAAATAAAATAAATCAAAGTAAGTGTCACGATATAGCTAGGGCAAAGTTGGTGCTATAATTTTGCAGAGTACTACATATCAAGACCTGTCTGTCTTGGCTTCAGTTGTAGGGCTAGCTGGCTGAGAAAACAAATCAAAAGAGAAATTTTTAAATTTAAAAAAAAAAAAAAAACACAGTATCTATAATTGCACACACTGTTATCACCATGGAGGTGACTGTCTGGCCTGGCCTAAATCTCTGTCCCAATCTGCCCTCTAGATTTCCATGTCGGAGTTTGCTTGTTTGTTTTCCTTTTGCTTTATCTACATGTCAATGCCATGCCCTCTCATTATTCTCGTACATTTCCTTTATAAGCTACTCTTCTCTTCCCCCCTTGCTGTCAATGGCGCCTTCGACATGAGCTTCTGCGTCTTCTTCATCGATTTGCATGCTTTAGTTTAGGGTCTCTCAAGAAAAGTGGGCTTGGCTTCTCTTTCTGTGCAATTTTAATTGCCAATTTGCTTTAGCCTCACCTTGTTGCTTGCGTTTTGTGTTTTGTGTGTGTGTGTGTGTGCGTGTGTGTGTGTTTGTTGCTGCTTTGGTTAAGGGAAGAAGGAGCTCTCTTCAGTCCAGCCCGGGGCAGCGGAT